>JAJTUV010001794.1:270000-464615 GCA_021653895.1 Mastomys natalensis
ACCAGGACCCTACCTATTACAAATGGCACCCATGTTTGGCACTATTTGTAAATACATTATCTTTAATATAAATGTTGTGGTAAATTAATCAGGTAGCTGTGTTTCTTAACCCTATGCTATTTTCCAATAACCAGACCAAAAAAAAAATAAGATTTATTTAAAAGTGCAAACTTATGTTCTTAAAAGTGTAGAGGTGTCTTGCATACTTTGAGAAACTCTTTCAGTTCTGTCTTCCTCCAGATTCTCTTTGGGTTGGAGTATTAGTTGTTTTACATAAGAATTTAAAGCTATGGGCCAGTGACAACGATCAATTCCATTTTCTCTTTCTGTATGCATTTGGTACCTGTATGTGTAAATGTTCATATGTATGTGCATACATACACATGCGTGTTAGCCAGGGGTCAGACTCATGTATCCTCTCCCTATTTTATTGGTACAGGCTTCAGCTAAACCCAGAATTCACCAATATGTCTGAACTAACTGGCCTAATAGCCCCAGAAATCTGTCTTATCTCCACCTCACCTCCACTGAGATTCCAGATTAAGGCTTTTGTATGGATAATGGATATCTAAACTCATGTCTCTATGATTGGCAAAGAGCATTTTCCAGATTAATGCATCTATTCAGCCCCAGCTATGAGTTTTAAATGAATGGCCTGCTGATGATAAGGAGAAGACGACATGTAAAGATTTTGGTCACTGAATTTTCTACTTTGAGTACTGTTAAAGGAATGACCCATGTTCTGCTTTTGTTAAAAATGTCAATCTCCATACAGTATAACCAAATAATTAGCTTTACCATTACAGGTGGGCACTACGATCATTGACTTTTAAAAGGCATTTTGAGACAGGATCTCTCTATGTAAACCAGGATTTCCTAGAACTAGCCAAAATACTAAAAGCCTATCTTGAAGTTGGCCAGCCCCCTGTCTCATCGTCACAAGTGCTGGGATTATAATTGCCTTCTGTTGTACAAAGTTTACTACCCCAGATTTCCAAGAATCTCATCATCTAGTTAGTCTCTTTCTGGCAAGTTCTCTTATTTCTCTTCAAAGCCTCTCCATCTTAGGAAGTCCCTCTCTGGAGGCAGTGGAAAGGTAGCATACATGACTGCATATGAACATATGCATATACTTACTGTTTGATAAATGCCAACAATCTGTTGAACACTAAAGATTATATAAATCTTAGCAGTTTTGCTGATGCTTCATACACAAACAGCTGTTCTTTCTTGATCGCCTGATTAAATATGCTGTAAAATTTCTCCCAAGAAAAATCTCACCAAAGTTGATTCCAGCAAATCCTTTCTAACATCCTGCTAGAAGCTTCAGTTTCTAAGCAATCTAAGGAAAGACCCAATCAACAGCATTTTTGCCAAAGGGACTGCTCTTTCTTTTTTGGAAGTGAGACATTTATAATGTCATACCAAGTGTCCTAGTCTTGGCTCAGTCTCTACCCAGCAGTCAGTCACTCAACAACTCTAAAATAAATAGTTGCGGTAACTATGGTTAAGACATATTATATGGATTGAAATGCATTTTTTTTAAAGTATGACTTTCTCAGCCTCTAAACATGTTTTCCTATCATATTTGTATCAGTGTACCTCACTACCTAGGACAATTGTAGCTAAATATCTACAGAGAAAGCCAGAAAACACCTTTGTTGAGACTAAGGTTATCAATCTGACATTAAACTACTAACTAACAATATCTGAAAACATTCAATGTACAATGCCTCAACTGTTATTTCTAAGAGTGCCAATTATGGGAACAGGGATCTGCTTAAGCCTATGAAGAAACTTGGGGACTTTCCTGTTGCCTGGTGTTTAATCTGCAATCACATCTCAAAAGAAATCTTTCTTTAAAGTTTATGTAGCTAGCCTTAGATCACATGCCTCATATTTATGAATCTATGGTGCCCTGAAGTTATCATTATCATATTATATTTTCTATTAAAATTTTAACTTCAAGAAGCAAAAGGTGTCAATGCTGATAATTTTATGTTCAGAAATTAACATAGCTCATTATAAATGAAGAATACATTGTTAATTAAATACAAACTAAAATTTAAAAGGATGTTACATACAAATGCATTATGATCTTTGGAGAAATACATACAAACCATACTATATTTTTTGACAGAATGTTAGCAAATGTGTCATATTTACTTTTCTGCCACAAGACGTTTTATGTATTCTATTCTAAACCTTGGAATTCTTTCCACAGTGTCTTTCTCCCAGGCATCTAACCCACATACCACCATATGGTGGTACTGCACTCTTCGGGAAACCTCTCTTTGGCCACACTGACTAATCCAAATTTTATCGAAATTTCTGTATAGCCCCTACCCTCTACCAAAAATATTTTGATCTTTGTAACTTCATATATTATTCTAGTCATGATTGGTTTTTAATTCCTATTCCCCTACTAGTCAGCAAGCTACTAGACAGCAGGACCCAGGACAGTTTAGAAACTGGGCCTAGCATAGTGTCAGTAACATCAAAGAAATCTAATTATGGTTTGATGGGTGAATGGATAAGTAACTAACTTTATTTTTTGAGAAAGGATCATACTACATATCCATGGCTGCCCTGCTATAAAGATCAGTCTATCCTTGAATTTACAGAAATTCACTGGTTTCTGCCTCTAAGTGTTGGAATCAATGGTGTGTGCCACTGTAGCAGGCTGTAAATAACTTTAAATCTATAAAGTAAGGTATTACAAGAGTAAAAAATTGTCAATCATATTTCAATTTTACCTGAAAATTGAATATTTTGTTGATCAATAATGATGATCTTAAGAGAATACAGAAAGCAATTTACTAGATTTTATAATTGCATATTATGATCCATTATGAGTGTGTCTTCTTATTATCGTTGTTTATTCTTGTTTTCTGAATGCCCAGAACCTGTATAGTATTGGTTTTGATATTCAGAGTTAATATATTCAACAATAAAAAACAATATTTTGTGAAAATACTCACTCTTAGGTAATTTATCTGAAATACCACTTGCTTTCTATTATTTCATGTATACATTGTTCCTTTGAATTTAGTTACTATCAAGTGATCATCCTGGGAGAGTCAGTACTCATGGATATACCCATCCACTGACACATATGCTCATTCTTCATCCTTTTAGGATAATTACTAGATTTTAGTACTTTTCTCAGTATTGCACTTGGTATCCCTAACTATGTGTAAAACTAAATAACAGGCTATGGTGATATATCATTGAAAACTCCGTGTCTACTTCCTCACAGTACTGTTTCCTTGGAAACAACAGTGTTAAGATAAATGTGGAATGTTGTGTCTGCCTCATCTGCTGTATGGGACTACACCTGGATTAGACATCTGGGATTTGACATGAAGGCCTTGGATCTATATAAATAGATATACTAGGAAGATAATCAAGGGACATTTTCTGAGTCAAATGACCCTCACTGAGATTTTTAAGATAAAAGAAACTTTGTTTTTCTTAGAAGGAGCATGTCTCCACCCTAAATCTGTGAATGTGGGTAGCTGTGGAAATTCCTAGGAGATAAAAATGTGCAATCAATACAGAAATCCTGGACTATTAAACTCAGTGATAAAGTCAACTTGACATCTATGCCATGAGGCTCCATGCCTTCTCAATCCTATAACAGCAAATGTGGAGTTGCATTATAACCTGAACCTCTAAAGCCAGAAACATATCATCTGAGGGATGCTTCTAAAAACTTCCTGTGAAGCCCAATTGTCACAACGGCTGACTAAAGTTGTTTTTACCATGTTCAATAAAAGTCATACACAGGCAAAAAGAATATCCCTTAGTGTTGGCCTCCCCGAGGTCCAAATAGCCAGTGGCCAGAGTGCTATAGCCTAAAGACTATGGCTCTAGACCCTGAGAACTAAAGATTTATGATATCTATCTTAAAACACAGGAGGGCCATAGTTCTATGTGCTCAAGTCAGAACAGGATCTCAGCTTTCAAAGTCAAAGGCTTTGGGCCCCAAGCAACGTTTTCAAACAGAAATTTATACCTCTAGATACTAAGGTCAGATTCTTATTGCTCTAGTCATTGAGTGCAAGCAGCCCATACATCAGAAGGTAAGTTAAGAGGTTTTGAAAGTTCAGATTTTAGGTCTCTGGTCTTTTAGTAATTTGAGCTTCCTCAAGACCATTTTTTATAGATCAAAGTTTGTATCTCTCACATCCTTATGGCACAGCCCTCTAGTTTTTCTGTTCCTGGATATTCTCTGGAACTGGTCACTGTCACACTGCAACTAAAGTCTCTGGAGTTGTTTTGCTCTTTGAACAATCACCTCATCACTCTTCCATGATGAAGATCACAAGTAGACACTGACAGGTCATGCAAGAGAAGGCTTTTCTGGGGTTAACATCACAAAACTGGAGGTGGAATACAGGAGAGAAAGAAGCTGTCACACTGACCAGATAAGAGTGAGAAACTAGCCTTATAGAAAATGCACTCCACGCGTGCTCAGATTATAGCTCTAACAATCACATCCTTACTTGTAGATGCCTTTTCATACTACCAGAATCAGGACTTGTTTGATGAACCAGTTTCTCTTCTTCTGAGTAAAAATAGGTGTCAAGTGATCAGAGTCATCTAGAATTCAATAGGGCTTTGCTTGATCAGAAGAATTTTCCAAAGTGGGTATAAGTTGTTCTGAGCAGCCATGACTAGAGCAAGACATCCTGAAGGAGATATGTGGAGGCAGCAGCAGTGTTAGTGACAATGGGGCTCACAGCCAGAATCAAGTTTCATCAGAGCAATCAAGGAATGTTAGAGAGCACTGGTCTGCTGTGATGACATTCTGGCCAGTTACCAAAGTAGGGCTGCTTAGCTGACAAATCCTTACTCAAGGGAAACAGAAACATGGGGAAAGTCAGTCAGTTCTCCAGCAAGTAACCCTTAAGTGGATATTTAAAGAAAAAGGTGGTTCCAACAAGGACATCACTAACTTAAAATTTCTAATAGTATATCATATGCTTAGCCCCTAGTCAAATATTGCCAGGCAGAGTTGGCTTCTTCTTATCTGTCTCACCACTGTCAAATATTTCTTATTTTGCATTCATGCTGTGTCTCCTCTTTCACAATATGCAATTGCTAGAAGGAGCTTATGACGGTTATCATTACAGTAGAACACAGACCTATATCATCTCCCAATCCTATCATGTCCTGGCTATATAGTTTTGCAAACTCATTTACATATTATCTCAGTTTGTTCTTTTGTAAGATTGACTAACACTTGAGAAATAATAGAGCCAACTACCTGACAGGATTGAGTGTTGAAATACCTTTAATAAAGGAATGGGTGAATGTCCATCTCTATGGCCAAGTGACTAAACCTCATTGTGCCTTAGAGGGATCACAGAAGAGGAGGATTAAGTGTGACTATGATCGAAATACATTATGTTCATGCATGAAATGACACAATTAAACACCTTATTATGTATAATAAATGTATTCTAATAAAACATTTAAAAATAAACACAAAATTACACATTATAGAGTTGCCATGAGGATTTTAGATTTATATTATACATATGTAAGCATGTATATAATTTTAATAGAATATACCAAGTGTTCTAAACTCTCAATAAAGCCCAGTTATTTATTGTAACTTTAACCATATTCATATTACAAGTTAATGTTTTATAATATCTGTTTCATCTACAATAATAATATAAGAGATCATTAGACTGAGAAGACAAACTTGAAGAGGACTTCAAATTCTAAACAGTCATGAGTGAAAATAAAAGGGTGTGAAATCCTAGGTAGGTTTTTCTTTGAGTAAATAATCAATATATTTATGATATAGTGAGGCAGTAGAATTCACAAGAAGCAAGGAACACAAAGAATTTACCAAAATCACCATACTGTCCAAAAACGTCATTTTAATTGGCTTACTCTGTGTCATGTTTGTTTTTTCCTCCCTTTTTACAGAGGATCTTTCACAGATGTACTTGTTTCTTTCTCAGGTGTTTGGGGGACCTTATTTTCTTTTTTGTAGACTAAGGGCTTCAGATGAGATACGTTATACAGTTATTTGTAGTTCTATATTTATCTGTTGTGTGTTCAAAGTAAGGAAAATCACTAAGAACCCCAATGGGCTTCATATTACTAGAGCGTGCGCATGTGCACACATACACACACACACACACACACACACACACACACACACACACACACCATACATGCACGCATTTCTTCCATCAATGTGGGAGTTGTGTAACTCAAATACCCTGTTAATTAATCATCTTAGAGATTTTTATTTTAATATGTGTGTAACTTATATTCTTCATCTAGCTATTTTAAGTTTTGTGAACAACTTGTCATTTGCCTGTGTCAGAACTGAATGTTGAGCCTGTCCCAAAATCTAAAGTCATGTTTGTCTCCCACACAGCCCAATTTTGAAGTGTTTTCATGACATTTTCATTGGTTCAATAAATTAGTCTGCAATATATGCTTGCTTTTCCTCCACCCTTCCCTGTGGCAGAAATAAATAAATAAATACAAATGAATCTGTCCTCAGCTGTGGTGATGTTTTTAGCAGTCTCTCACCCACGTTTGCCTAACTCACCTGGCAGCTGTTTGCTGAGATCATTTCAGCTGAAGGTAAAATCGCTTTTGTTCAGGGAGGTTGGTTGGCATTGTCTGTGCTATATTGTGGCAAAGTTTCCTCAAGTTCCACAGATGTGCCATGGATGATTCAAACTACTTTGTCATTCATTATGTTCATGCAAGGGTTTAACTTGAGGGGCTGGTTTGGGGATAAGTAATTGCCTTTGCACAGCTGAGTAGGAATGCTTCAGCAAGAACTCTCTGGGGCTAGAGGATGCTATGGGAACATTCTTAAGCCTGTAGTTGTCTAAAATAGGCTGGGAAGACTCATCTATGAAAAGTCTCATTACAGCAATTCTTTATCATCAGAGTTTCCTGTCTCCTGCAGATGGACTCCAATTGGGAAGTTAACATGATACCTATGCTTCTCCTAAACCCCAAAATATCATGTTGCAAAGATATGTATAATAACTTCAAGTTCAAATGACTTTATTCTTACTATTACTCTTAATTTTTTTTAAGGTTTAACTCATGAATGTACCCACTGCCCCTATAACTCAATCAACTTCACACAGTGAAAGAACCATCCCACTGTTCTGGGCTGTACCTTCCAAAGCTATGAATTTGGCCATAGGATAACTATAATAGTGTCAAAACTGGGAATGTACCCACCCCATTTTCTTAGAGCAATCTGAGATCAGATGTTGATTTGTGATTTATGGAATCACTTTAATATGCTATGCTTTCATAAAAAAGACTATTCAAACGGGTTTAGAGCTAAAGCAGAGAATCCTTAGTATATGGGTCCTTTCACCATTACCAGGAACCCCAGATTATCAAAGAACACATGCAAAAGTTTGTCAAGGGCACTACACATTCTGAGGCTCTATAAATATTTTGTTTTACACATGTCAGCATTACCACTTTAAAGCAAGCATGATTAGTTAAGATGGAGTCTTCAAATGGCAACATTACTGTTTTTTTTTTTTTCAAATACTGCTGAAAAGGCCTTTCACCTCAAACTACATACCAGGATGCTCAAGATTACTTCTAAAATACTTATAGAGAGAAAAGGCAAAGGTTTGACATGCTATTGGAAACATAAATGCTTTTAGATATAACAGTTTAATTTGCCTACAATCTACGTGAAGATCTGGTTGGCTTTTGATGCGTTTTCAAAGTGTTGATAAACTTACACATCTATGAAAATATCAAAGTCTTTGTGGCACATTTCTAGCTTGTAAATAGGCTAAAGAAGTCTAAAGAAGGCTACATGAGCCCATCTTTCCAAGTGTGAATTTCGCATATGGATACAAATAGAACAAAGATATAGAATCAGGCACCCATATGTTTTCATCTTAAACCTTGTTTTACCAAGAATTTTCTGCTGGGTGTTTCTAAATTAAAGTCTCTGAACTAGGCACTATATATGGACTCATTTCGTGTATGTTTATCTCAACACTGGAAATGTTATTATCCTCATTTTAAGGATGAGAGAAATCAAGAATGGAGAATATAACCAACTGGCTCATGATCTCATAGCTAAAATGCCAGAGCTGGATTTTAATCTAATTAATGCAAAGCTTGATCTCCTCTTTTCTGATTGAAAAGGAGAGGCAGCATTGAAAACTAGGATCTGAAGGATAACAAATTCGTGACTCATCTGTAGATCTCTGCCTTATAGCAGGTACCCTTTCCAGCATCTTAACAAAGTATACACTGTGGGATAGCTTTTTCCAGCATACATTAGTATCGTGAGTGGATACAATTTCTTGAAACAGTGCTAGGTATGTCCTAATAAATAAGGAGGCAAAAAGCAGGAGGAAAAAATAAATAAACAAGCCTATAAACAGTAAATGAATTTACAGAACTTCTTCTAGTCTAGTAATTAAATCTAGTACTTTGTCTGAAAATAATCGTTTAAGTTATCCTCCAGTTTGGAGGAAGCCTACAGCAGAGTCCACTTACTCAAAACTTTGAATCCTATAGAATAATTCTTTTATCAAAATTTTTGGAAATAATAATAACAGCAATAATTAATAATGGTTTCCATGTAATCATGCTACTGAATAAAAGACCTAATTGCGTATAAATATCAGTCAACTTATCAATTATCATATTTAAGACTGCCAAATTAGTTTGCCCATTGAGTGATTTGAATAATAACCTAAAATGTGAGGTAGAAAACACACACACGAAAATTAAGCCCACCTAACATAATGGGAAGCACTAAAAATGCAAAACAGTGTCACTACACCATGGAAACAACTATCAAAATAAAGCTCAGCATGCAGACTTAATTACTGATTCTTGTAAATTGTGTGTATAAATAATTTTGCAGACGAATGCTGATATCTGACAGCTACTTAGTAAAATAAAATTTTGTTATGAAACCTTTCAATTTTTTTACTATGTGTTATAAATATAAAGTTATTTTATAGGTCAATATGAAAATATATCATTTAATTATAAAACTATGTCCCTACCAAGTGAATATGAACCTATTTCTTTGGGATTTCTTCCCAAGCATATCTTAGTTCTTATTATGTTTTCTTCAAACTAATCTGTTTCCTTAGAAGCTATCACTCAGGTTTACCTGGAAGCACTCTATTTGCAAAGTCATCAAAGTTCTTAGTCTTTATCCAATCCCCTCTACCCAAGAACACCTAACATAAAGTTTCCTTTCTTTCACAATCATCCACTCTTCTTTTCACATGTGATTGCTCTTTTCAAACATCCTTATTTACTCATAAGGCTTTTCCACTATAATTGTCTTCAAAGTGTATTCCTCATAGACCTCATAATAACCCTAAGTCATCCTGCATGAGTCAGACACCATGCTCACTGGTTAGTTTAAGTTATCTTCGGTGAACACACCTACACCCACATTGTGACAAACCACAAGTGCTGGTGCATAGGATTTGCTGGAAACTCAGCTTCAGTGAGACTCACTGAGTTTACTATGTTTTCTGAAAGTAAGTGTGAGATCAAGGAAACACGCAAGGGGAGAATCTTCTATAGGGCTCTTATTTTCTATAAAGGCACATACTGGAAGTTAGTTTGTTAAGCAATCCATTCAATGACAATCTACCAACAGCTGAGAGCCACAGGCTCAAAACATTTGACTGGGGAGCAGAGCAAGCACAAGAGAATATTTCCTGACTTCTCAGGATGCATGGTGGGAGAGTTGCATATTCTCACACACTGCGCCCCATGCACCACTGGTTAGTAGCTGCCTCTATAGTGGCCTATCCTATAAGAAACAGCATGTGCTTGCTGTACTAGCAGAACCTGAAGAACATTCATTTAGTCAAGGTGGCCTCTAGCTAACTCAAATAATACAAAACCTTTGTGACAATTTCTAGATGTTATACATTTTTTTTTCTGCAGTTGAGGAAAATCATTCCCTCAAAATCATCTGATTGCTGTCTTGGGCTTTTACTTTTCATGGAGAATATATATAATTTTCTTGACTAGATCTGAGTTTCCTTGGAAACAAAGATTCAGGTTGAATATTTACTCAATTTCTTGTTTTGATTTTTTAGCCTAGGCCCTGGTACTATGTTTTTAATGGCACAGATATATGGCAAATATACAAATATCTACCACCACAGGCATAGTATATAAAGATGGGTATAGGTCAATGGTTTTATTATTCTCTTTGTTAAAAGGAAAAGCAGTAGATTAACCAAGGTGTGCTGATTTATTTTCTTGCTGAAGAAGTGGATAGGCTCATGATTTTAAGATGCTTGCCATCCATATGAACTCTGACTCCTTATCTTACAGTTCTCATAGCATCATGAATACAGAAGCAAATGGGAAGTCACAAATACTGAAATTACATGATAGGAACTCTTATGGAATCCATGTACATGCTTACTTAGTCCAGTGTCATAGAAATAGTATGGGAAATGGATTTGCCTCTTAAGAATTATAATAAAGATAATTGAACTCTGAGAAGCCCTTTAATGAAACAATAAATAATATTCTAATAGTTCTTATTAAAACATCAAAACACAAGAGATAAGCTTTGGCCATAATTCATGAAGAAGGAACTCTTGGGTACTTTTTGTGGGAATCAACCCTGTTACACGTGTTCCTTCTCAAGATAGTAGTATTTAATTGACCTGGAATACTAAATGGAGAACCACCACACGATCCAGCAATCACACTTCTGGGCATATTGCCAAAGATACTGAAATTGTGATCCCATACTTATTAAGGACTATTAGCAAAAGTCAAAGTAAAGAAATAAGCTCTGTACGTCAACAGAAGTGTGAGGTCATCATATCCCATGGAATATTATTTAGCCATTCAAAAGAAAAAAAGAGTTGTCATTGGTAGCACCACTCATGAACTTGGAGAGCCTACTGTTTGGTTAACTATTATGCCTACAAGGAAAAAATGAAGTATGATCTTACATATGTAATAGAAAAGTGTTGCATTTAGATAATCATGGAGTAGTGTTTGTCAGGTGGGGTATGAGATAAGTAACAGGGAAAAAGAAGATAGTAGTCAATGGGTAAGATGATTCAAATAGTCTTGGCAAAGGGATAAATTACTAAGTGTGTTGACCACCAAATAAGAATGATAACTGTGTGTAGAAATGTATGTGTTCATTGAATAGATTTAATATTTCTATACTGTCATCATAGGTCAAGACATTGTATTATACACCATAAATATATAGTTTCTACTAAGGGGAATTATAAAACAAGACAATGAAAGAATTGTTTCATTTATGTCATTAGCAGAGTGGGAAAAGGGAAAAATAAAAAGAGAATAGCACACCATGAATTGGCACTCATAGTAAACATACTGCTGTGTTCTGGGTATTGTAGGCACATGGTAGAGTGTGCAGAGTAAACTTCTTTTTACAGCCCAATGAGGTCTGCATTTCGCCAATGACACTGTCAATAAAAAGAATGGAATTTGCCCAGATGATGGCAGAGCTGAGATCCAAAGAAGACATTTCTGAATCTGGATTGCATACTCTGTGGTCTTTGTCAGCTAAGAGAATGCAGTGCTATTGCTTAATAGCCATCAAAAGACACTACACAAAAGCTATTTAAGGAGAAATATGAAACTGTTCTGAGAGGCCAAAAATGGACTGAAGCTGGGAAAACGTTCTGGTGCCAGGGAGGTTAATTAAAAGTAGATCTTTAATAAAGTTTTCATTGAAACAGCAGAATGGCAGCTGTAATGAAATCCAATAGAAGAGCGAACTATACAGGCTCCAAATGTGCAAAGGACAGAGCTATTTCTGAAATCAAAACAGTAACATGATGAGACTGCAGTTTGACCCATTTCCTGGCATAAGAACTTAGTATTTCCAGATTGCTTTGGAACAACAATAACCTTACAACAGCTCTAAAATATTATTTAGGATCAACAGAACTGCAGGCAATGTTGGGAATGGGTGATGGGCTCATGAAACAGATTTATCTATTACCTAAATTAAAAAAAAATGTTATTAATTCCTTATATGCAGAAATATCCTCAGGGCCAGATGGTTGTACAATCTCATGTTATAAATTTCACAAACCTCATTAGATTTAGGCTTTGAACTTAGTTTCCAATTTCTAGAAAAATGCTTTATTAAAGCCACATATAGAACCCATCCTCATGGATTAAAAAATAACTTTCAGAGACTTCTATGAAAGTCTTAGAACAGAGAACATAGATTTATTTTTGGTTGATATGTAGAGTCAAATAATTTGAGTTAAATGGTAAATTTTTAGAATATCTACATCTGTGTGGGTGTGTACACAGTGTGTGTATGATGTGTGTGCATGCCTGCATGTGTTCCAGTGAGCTCATGAGTAGAGATCAGAGAGAAAACTTGATTATAATTTCTTAAACACTATGCAGTTTGATTTTTGAGAGTCTTTCACTGGGACTTGGGGAGTACCATTGAGGTGCTGTGGACTGGACAGGAAGCTCTAATGGCACTTTTATCTCTTTAATACTGGAATTGTTGGCTTCTGACACTATACTAGGGTTTTTAAATGGGCACTAAGGATAAAATTAAGGTCCTCATGCTTGCTTGATAAAAACGTTACCAACAACATTGTAATAAAAATTTACTAGTTATTTGAAAATTTTGTATAATTATTTTATCATATTTTCTTTCTCCTTAAGTTGGACTATATCTATCCCTGTTTCCCTACACACCAAAATTTGTATCTCTCCACACATTTTTTTTTTTTTGGACAGCTATTCATTCCAAGCTGTACTGCCCATATATTCATTTATTCATCTTTCCACTGGAATATGCTTGACCTGCCAGTGGCAAATCTCCTAAAGAACTTGCTGCCCTTCTCTTGACAGCTACTAATTAAATGCAAGTAGCTCTTTGGCTGTGACAGGATTTTATCCTTATTTCCCACCTTTCTGCTAGGAATTAGCCTGTATTCAGATTTCTAGGGATTTTTGTATACTATCATAACAATTGTGAATCTGTTTGTGCAGCTGCCCTTGTTTCCAGAGGACACTGTTTTCTTGTACTTATTCAGCACCTCTGAATCTAACTATCATTATGTTTTCTACCTTTAGTCATACCCAAGCCTTGAGAGAAGATGATGCACTATGAGTACTCCATTTAGGGCTGAACATTCTACATGTTCTTATTCTCTGCACGTGGCTAGTTGGGGATCTCTGCAGTAAAACCATCTACTGAAAAGAGAAGCTATTCTGATAAGGGATGAAGCTGCACTAATCTATGGGTATAAGCAGAGAGAGCCCAAATTGGAGATCTCCACTAAGCCCCTTCCCTTGGAGCTTGGAAATGGGTGGAGGAATAAGAGGAAGAATTGTAGGAGCCAGAGGGGCCTAGGACATCATAAGAACACAGCCCATAGAATCAACAATGGGGGCTCACAGAGATGGAAACAGCAACCACAGAGCCTGCATGAGTCTATGCCAGTTCTTCTGCATATATGTTATGGTTGCTAGCTTGGTATTTTTCTAGGATATTTAACAATGGGAGTGTAACTGTCTCTGACTTTTACCACTGCTCCTACTTGGTTGCCTAGCCCAGTTTAGATATGAAGGTTTGTATCAATTCTTATTGTACCATATTATGCTGTTCAGTTTATATCACTTGATCTTTTGTGAAAGAAAATACTGGAGGAGTGGATCTGAGGGAGTAGCGAGGTAAGGTGAAACTGGGTTGAGAGGAGAGAGGGGAAACCATGGTTGGGAGGTATTGTATGAAAGAAAAACAGAAAAAATGCCTTTATGACTCTGTTCAGAAGAATAGTAGCAGTATATTCTCTTTCAGGAACTATGACATCACTAGCCTTAGGTTCTTGGCCTAACAATGGTGTTAGGTATTGGCTTCATTTTGTGAATCATAAGTTAAGTCCAATTTTAAAATGCTTGTTTCCTCCCATCATGTTTGTGGTACTATTGCACTAGTGGGAATGTATTACCAGTCAATTAATGTAGCTCAATAAAACAACTGTATAAAACTGATGATATGTTTCTTCTCTGGAAGGATACACAGCACCATTCAGTACTATAAAAGCTAACCAGTAGGTATAAAGCTTGTAGCACAGTACCAGCTTAACGTCATTATACTCTTTGCCTCAAGTATATAATGTCCAGCAATAGAGTATTACTCTCAACTTCTAGAAGGCAGCCAATAGCCAGTTATGTTTGGCAGTATGTGAGATCTCTTTGGCCAATAATAACAAGAGAGAAAACCTATATTCCTAGCTGTGTATTTTTAATCAGTGTTTTCTAGAATATACATGGCGTTGTGTGTCTAAGAAAAAAAAATTGCTTTATAAACACATAGAATACATTTATCCATAAAGTAGCAAAATATTCCAATCAAAAATGTGAATCAGATGTTTTGAAACTTCTAGATACTTGTCTGAATAAATCTCCTAGAAAACATTGTGTGTTCACTGAGCATATAAAGAGTGGAGATGTTTGTCTGAAAATAATTAGGAGACGATAGTACTTCCTAAATCTGGAGTATTTGCCATGGTATTTTAAAAATTATAAGACTGGAACAATAAGACACTATCCTTCTCACACAGTTGGTGCTTGAAACAATAAACTTTGAGAGGACATATAACTAGATTACATCCAAATCTGACTATTTATTTGGCATTTGATGACACCTATTTAGTTTAACTTATATTTAATTTCTATTTTTATGATTTGAAAGTTTCAGTTAAGATAACAGATCTAACATATAATATCTAAAACATACTTACTTTATGAAAATTTTATATTATTATATTAAATTGAACCACGTGAAACTACCATATTAAATGTGTATGTGATTAAGGTTTGTGTGTGGGGGATGTCTGTGTGACAGTAAATAGTTAAACCTGGAATTATAAATTCTAGACAGGAAATTGTTAAACCTGGAAATATGAATTCCAAACATTTTGAAAAATGAATGAATATGTGAAAACCTGATCTGCCCTACTGGATCAGGTCGTTTTACCAGAAGCAAAATTACATACATCACTAACATATGTGGAGTGTATATGTAGACCTTTGGTGTTTTGAATTTGAATATCCGCATAAGATCATACATTTGAATTCTTGATACCTACTTGGTGGAACTATCTGGAAATGATTAGAAGGTGTGGCCTTGTTGGAATAAGTGTACCCTTGTTGGAGGAAGTTTGTCACTAGGACTTTGATGTTTCAAAAGCCAGGCCTAGTCTCCCTTCATCTCTCTTTCTTTCTCCTTCTACCCACTCTTTCTGTGCAATGTCTGCAGACTAAGATGTAAATTTTCAGCGACTGCTCCAGCACTATCCCTATATGATTCTACAATGATGATCATGGAGTAAGACTCTAAAACTATAAGCAATCCTCCAATCACTTATTTTTTTTATTAATTATTCTATTAGTTTACATCTCAAATGATATCCCCTTCCTGGTTACCTCTCCAGAAACCCCTGATCCCACATTCTCCCTCTCTCCCTCTCCTTTGCTTCTATGAGGGCGCTCCCTTACCCGCCTACCCACCCACTCACTACTGCCCCACCACTCCAGCATCCCCCTACACTGAGACATCAAACCTATACAGGGCCACGGGCCTCCCTTCCCATTGATGTCAGACAATGCTGTCTTCTGCTATATATGTATCTTGAGCCATGGATCCCTCCCTGTATATTTTTATGACTTTCTTTGAGCATGCTGTCTCTTCACAGCAATAGAACATAGAACAGTACCTCAGACAGTACCTTTATATTCAGAATTGGTACAGAAGTTTTGGAATATTGTAAAGCAAGTAAGGAATGGAATTGGGTAATAAGTCTTTGACATAATTTGAAAATCATGGCTACTGAGAGAGGAAGCACCAATGAAGCTGTGTTTTTTGCTAATGAGGAAAAAAGTTTTAATAAATCAAGATAGAAAAGAAGTAAAAAATTAAATAATTAATTCAGAATATGTTTTGGATTTGATAAAACTTCCAGGAGATGCATACAGTCAGAAAGATAGCTAAACAATAACTAAGACGATTCCTTGTCTATGATTATTTTTCAACATTTCAGAAGCACATTTGAACATGTCTATTGGAAGTTTTTTTATATTTGCAAAGAATAGTTATGATAATATTTTTTAAAATGTAAGATCCCAGCAATGTCCATTCTGCTTTCCACAAACTTTGAAGTCCATTGACCTAGTCATTAGATTCTATGATAACTATTTAGAAAATGCCAAAGGTATCGAAAAGGTAGAAGAAATGTGCATCTAAATTTATAAGAGCCAAGTGTCCCTTAAAACTTAGAACTCTCTAGAATGCCCATCCTCTGTCTATACCCTACAATTTTATTTTCATAATATTTAAGGTCATGCCATCTTTCAAGTAGAAGTGTTTTTCTATTCACAAAATTCATGTGTCCCTGAGATTGTTTTATATAATAAAGCATTCTGCAAAATGAAATGTTTTTCACAATTGATTCTAAAATATAAGATTTTCCAGGAAGCAAACAATGGTAACTAGACATATTGTACCAGCTTTACATTCACAAAAATGATAAAGAAGCATACAAGATAAAGGAAATTGAATTACCAAGTAGAATAATAAAAATTCTCCATAGAATGACTACAGACTCCGAAGGGTTTTTTTTCCCCCAAATATTCATAGGTTCATTCTTTAGTTCATTCAATGAAAACTACTTGAAAGGTACTTGGCTTCCTTCAATTGTGCTTAGATATTGTTTCTTTCATAAAACTTACAGTCAAGATGTAGTCTAGGTGACAACTCACCATGAATTAATAAATATTTCAAACAAGTAAGTGGCATGCAGGAAAAAGGCAAAGGTAACAGAGTTCTAACACAGAGATGTGTGCAAACTTCAGAGGAAAGGCCATAATAAGGTATTTATAATATATTTATTTTGTTCTTTCTTATAAGCAAGATATCCGTAATGAGCTCATGGAGTTAATATCTACTTTTAAGAGGCATGGCTGGAAAAATAATTCAGGTGACACCAATACTGTACTGTTATTTTTTTTTCAGAGGTGGTCCTGAAGAGTAACCCAAAAGTTCTTGGGTTCAGTGACTCAGAAACATAGACTTCCATTCTGTTTTCATTTGCATTGGTAGCGTAAGTATAAACAGTAGATGCAGAAAGTAGAAGATGTTTACTGAACAACTCTAGGGAACTGATTGAACATTATCTCAAACTCCTACTTAGTCTAGCTAGTTCAACAAGAGAAGAGACAAGTTTGAAAAATATTTTTTCACCATTAGTTTTAATGTTATATTCAATGAGTTATCCACCATGGTTCATAAATCCAAATATACATCATTAGTATATCAAATTGACTTCTAATAAAAGGTACTTTCAAAATATTAAAGCACCAGGAGCAAAATATCTGTTCAGGAATCTTGGAAAATCAATTCTACCCAGATGTAAAATGTCGAAGAAGTAGAAGGTTAAAGATTCATTTACACATGGGATATGATTTTGTCAAATGCACATAAGATTTGGAAAAAATTTCAAGCACCAGTATTCTTTGACTTTTTGCAGTCATATTTTGTCTCACATAATATTTCTTTAATACATTCTGTTTCTGTTTTGAAGCCCTTCTTTCTATGCTATTCATAAAAGAAGTATCTCTACTTACCAAATTATTAGGCAGATGTGAAACTCCTATTCTGACTTGGAATGACTTTCTGAAACCATAGCCATCTTCCTTTTGATTTGATCTCTGTCTTTTAGTTCCACTTCTTCTTTTTTTTTTATTGAAAAATTTTTTATTTTTTACATTTCAGATGTTCTCTCCTTACCCCATTTCCCCCCTCCCTCCCAGGAACTCACTATCCCTTCCCCCCTCTTCCCGCCTCCACGTTGGTGTACCTCCACCCACCCTCCCCTGTACCTCACCTCCCCACCCTCGAGTATCCCCCCCCACGACGTCCAGCCTTCATGGGTCCAAGGATCTCTTCTCCCAGTTATATATAGCTCCCTTGCCTATATAGCTGGAGCCTTGAGTCCCTCCCTAAGCACTCCCAGGCTGGTGGCTTAGACCCTGGGGGCTCTGGTTGGTTGGGATTGTTGCTTTCCTCATGGTGTCTCGAATCCTCTCAACTCCTTCAGCCTTCACTCTATCTTCTCCATTGGGAACTACTTCTTTAAGCATCTGGGGGGGGGGGGGTGTAATAACTTAGATAAATTCTTTCCAGTGGGTCAAATGTCTGTGTTCAGGATTTTTTCCTCATCTCACAGTCCTATTAAAGGAATTTTAAGAAGGAAAGTATTAGTTCTTGAAAACATATTGTTTTATACTCAAAAGAAATAATAGCAATCTTGCCTCTAAATCTTTTTCCTTCTCCTTGCTTCGTGGCCATCACTAGTCAAGTAGCTTGCTTCATCACGTTCTTTCAGTACATAAAGAATAGAATCAACTAACCTCATACAAAAACAATCAAACTTGTGAGTCAATATATTACTTTCTCCTTTTGTCTCAGGAAGTGCGTTACAGTAATAAAATAAAGGCCTAATAAATGAGTCATATCAGTTTAGGGCTATTTTTCTTTTGGTTCAAATGTTCACCTGAAAAGCCATTCATTGTCATACAGAGAGAGCATCATTTAACAAGTTTTTGACTTAATTATTGACTTTTTGGTAAACATACCTCCCTTTTTAGAAACTATAATCAAATTAGATTTATTTAGAAGAGAAATCTGAGCCCATAGGAAACTGAGTTTCCAGCATGGATCAAAAGGTAATAATTACAAAATAATTACTTTTAAAAGTCAAATCAAATAAAGCTTTTAATTTCTGATCTAACACTAACTTTAGAAAAGAGTTAAGATAATAAAAGGTAAAAAAAAATGCCTAACAACTTATAATTAAGCTTAGGGTTTAGTAAAATTTGAGCATCTAGGATTTTCAATCTGGTTCTGTACCGCGGAATTCCCTGGCTCACAATATTGTTCCCATTAAATTACAATAAAATTAAGGTTTAGATAAATGTATAGTATGATTCCAAAGTAAAAAAATGAAAATTATAAGAGCAATTCTAAATTACATTACACACATACACACACACACACACACACACACACACACACAGCACAATCTACTTTTGGTGATTCAGTTTCACGAAAATTTCAGCTTAGATAAATCACAAGCTTGAAAATAAGCTTTAAAGTTAAGAATGTAGAAAAGTGCAGCACTTAACAAATCAGAAACATTAATATTTCCTTTTTGAAACCATCACTGGGCCACTCTGGGATGATGGAAATGAGATATTGCTTTTGGTTGAGTGGGAGTCAATTGTTGAGGAAGATGGCTGGAATGGATCACGTAGCACCGTCCAAAATGTTCCTGGATCTGACTTCTGAGCAGGAGAGACACACTGGAGCCATCTAGTGGCACACCATCTTAGAAACCGGAGGTGTGACTACAGCCTAGGATTAGAGATGAGCAAAAGTCTAAGTGCAACTCTGGCACTAACCAACTCCCAGAACAGTCTCACTCAAATGTGTCATCATTTCAGGAAGGCAGCCTCTGCTGCAATGCCTGATTCTAGGAAAGCAGCTAACCTCAATCACCCTGCCTCATTCCCTCTGACTACCACTTTCTTGAGTACTATTCTGAGGCATGCATCATCTAGTGACCTAGAAAGGGTAGAATTTATAACCAATAGCTATTTTGATAAGTGAACTCATTAGGCACACACCAAAACAATTACAGGACTGCAGTCATTCAGGAGAATTTTAACACGTTTCTGACTTAATTATTGACTCTCACTTAACTCCACCTGTCTGTAAATAGTCACTTTGGACCAGAAGTTCCATTGTGAAAGGGTTTAATTGGTTACAAAGATGGTAATAATTTGGGCAACACCTTGTTTTGAATACTACTTATCAAACTTGAAAATAGGCCTCTTGGTGCTACTGAAGCCTAAAATTTCTCTATGACACTGGGCTGGACTAGATGAAGATATAATACTTGGAAAAATTTTTACCCAGAGCCAGACTGCATAATATATTAGTTACTTGATTGCTGATATGACAAGCTATTTGACAAAAGCAACTTAAGAAAGGAAGAAGTGATTCTGGTTCACATTTCTAGGATCTGTGCTCCATGATGGTGAGGCAGAAATGGCAGCAGAACCATGAGGACAGCTGATCACCTTAGATCCGGGATCAGGAAACAGACCAATGAATGTTACTGCTCAGCTCTTCTTTTCTTTGTATTCCATCTAAGATGAGATAGTTCATGACATGGACATGGGTTTCATTCACATTTAGATGGACCATCCTAGCTCATTTATCCTAATCTAGATAATACCTTAGACATGCCCAGGGGTTCATCTCTTCAGTAATTCTAGAGTTTGTCAAATTGACAATAATAAGCATCATGAGTAGATTCTTTCTACTCATTTAGTCTAATATCTTTTTCTTTGTAAATAAGACTTTATTGATGTTATTCTTAAACTTAAGTGTGTATTAAAAATCAATATATGTCTTGGTATGCATATATGCATAAATACAATGATAGTTGAGATGAGGCATTGTGATATGGTGCACCAGTTAAGGGCACTGACTGCTTTTCCACATGACTCAGGTGATTCAATTCCTAGCAAACATATGGTAACATAAAACTACTGGTAACTTCAGTTTCATGTGATCCATTGTCCTCTTCTTTATCTTCAGAATCCAGGCAAGTGGAACACAAACAAACCTGCAGGAAAACACTGATAAGACAAACAATTTTAATTTCATTACAGAGTGTTGGGAGCAGCCCTCAGAGACTTTGTTTTCAGGTATGATAGGAGCCTAGAGTTTTCATGTAGCATAGATTCACCATAGATACTGTTTTTTTCTTGACTGAGACAGGATACATTTTAAATAAACTTGGAGGATGAAAACAGGAAGGTTCATATTTGATCATTACTGATACGATGCTAACATGACAATGTCCTTTACAAGCTCCCAAACATTCAGCAGGTTTCTATTGTTGGTCATTTTTATGTTTTTCTTTTTTTTTTAAATTCACCTAATTCTTCAAATAAGGTCCTTTGTAGAATCCCATTGTGTAAGATGGATATGTGTAAAGACTGAGTGAGAAGAAATGAAAACCCAACAGCTCATCTGGTCTCCCTCATTCCCCATAGATTTCTACTTCAGACCCTAGGGCTACCTGCACAGAAACCTTAAACTACCAAAGAACAGTTGGAGACCAAAGTGTTCTAAGAAGACTCATACCCCACTCACATCCCTTCCCCAAGTGCCAACAGTTCCTCAGAAGTTTCTACTCATCATCCTGTTTTTTTCCTCTCCTGGTTGAAATAGCATTTTCTACAAAATGCTTCTCTTGCATCTCACACTTAATATATTCTATCAGACTAAGTGGAGCGAAGCAACGATATACACAAAGGTACATAGTTTTCTTTTTAAGTATAAGGCTTGTGTTTCACTGCACTAATGGGGATGGTCTGAATTGGTGAAGGAAGGGTATTTTCACTGCTAGCCAATTGCATCACCTCAAAGAGAATGACTTGAAAAGTTCCTATTACCCCAACTTTCCAATCACACTCACCAATTGCTTCAACTTTCTATCAAGTCTATTGGATGACTTTACTGATACATGAGGGACACTTAAAGTCCATAGGTAATCACAAAATTATCTCATTCAGATCCTTAATGATGCTTTAGTGTGGAGTTAATTCATGGCATGTGAATATTATTCTATTGTAGATACTTTATTTTTCTGTTCTGTAAATGAATCTTTAGCTCTTAATTGTTGCCTAAAACTTGGAACTTAGAATGATTAAATACAGAATCTGTCTATGTCTAACTTTTAAGATCTATATTACTGTCTATGAATTGTCTTTTTTAAAAAAAGAATAGTTCAATGATTTGATTATAGATACAACTCAATCTTATCAGAGATAAGAGATTAATCCAACTGAGAGTAGATATTCCTTTGGGATTTTCTAGAAAAGCAGGGTTTTAGAATTTAAACTATCAATAAGAGAACACATTTTTACTCTGGTTTGTATTACTTTTATTTTCAAAGGAAGATGCAGATTTTATTGAGAATATTTAATATAATAAGTATCATTTCCCAAAGAATTTATATGAGTGTCTCTGTGTCCCTTGTCAGGGATCCTTTTCCTTAAACTAAGGACTTGAATTAAATTCACCATTATTTATAGCACCCATTTCATAGCTTTTTTTCAGTCACTTTTGGTTTGAGTCCAACAAAAAGAAGACTCTCCAAAGAGATGAAAGTTAAGAATAGCTGGTGTATAGTATGACATCAAAGTAAAAATGAGAATTATAAGAGCAATTCTAAGTCACATTACATACACACACACACACACACACACACATACACACACACACACACACTCTCACACACACACACACAATCTACTTTTAGTGATTCAGTTTCAAGAGTTTGTGCTTTGAGGCATAAGAACTAGAAGACATAATCAAAACACAAACATATAATAGCTGTCAAGAAAATTACCAGAAAATGTTCATGTATTTTTGACTCTGGAGATTAGCCCCATGCCACGTACCTGCAAAGAGGTCAAACAAACAACCAAGCAAATGACTACCACCACAACAGGAAATCCAGTTTATACTTTGAAGGGGACCGATATTAGAGCAGACACAGAAACAATCTGAATCATTCTGTGCTCTCCTCTACCCACGTAGGAGTTGTTGAAAACTATTGTGTTACCCAAGTTTTCCATTGTCTATGTAGCATACTTAGGACAGCCAGAACTATATAGAGAGACCCTGTCTCAGAAACAGAGCAATAAAAATATTATTCTCAAATTAGTTAACTCTATGGAATGGAAACAAAACAAACAATGAAGACCTGATAATCCCTATTTAAAAAAAAATGCCCAAAAGGTCATTTAATAAAGACACAAACTGATTAAAAACCCGATCTGTGGCAAGGGTAGCTGTGACATTTGTAAATAAGGATAAATTGCTCAACTTTATATAACAAGGTGATATTGAAATCAAAATCATCACCTAGGACTTTATTGCTAGTTCAACCAAGCAGTACTTTCTTTGTGGTATAATAACACACACACACACACACACACACACACACACACCAGAAAAGGAAAAGAACAGAAAAGATAATCTCCTCCAGAAGAATCTTCTTTATTCCCTATGGTAGGAAAGAGATATTTTTGAGTAAACTTAGGAAGTTGGGTAGTCATCCCAAAATATATGTTCTAAGCCAAAAGATGTATGATTTGTCAAGAGCTGTTACAAAGACTGTGCCCTTAACCCAAACAAGCATCATCTTCGGGGAGATTTTATTCGTGTGATCAATTCATATCTGGACAGGTCTTCTGCTGGTTGGCATAGCAACTAACTGAAGTTCATTGAACTTTTAGATGTGTGTGCTAGCAGTCTAAAACTGATTTCCCCCCATGGGCACCAGAAAAGGATTTCTTTGTTAAACCTCTCTAGTTGCATTCAAAAATACATCATTTTGCTTAAGCCTGAAAACACATACATGAGCTTTGGAAAGTAATGTTAGTAAAATTGAATCTATCATGCAACATCATATTTTCTTCTCTATTTTTTCTCGATTTCTCTCTCCCTGAAAGAAAGGTCATCGTGTAATAATTTTATGAGATTGCCTCCAAAATTTTGTTACTTTTAAGACTGTTGCCAAATATATCTAGATGTTGGGTTTATATCATATAACTATTTAGCTTTTTCTTGGTTGCAGGTTTAGAAGTGTTGTCTCCACTTAGGTAAAGCTCTCTAATGTAACTTCATATATCTTTCATTTAGAAAGGATTTAATAAATGAAGATAAATAGGTAAGATGATAATGTTATAAGCCTATACTATGGACTGTGGATGAAGAGAAAGATTAGGTGCAAGCACTGGCAGTTAAATTATTTAAAATTCAGTCTCAACATCACGACAGAAGGAAAAAGGATATTAGCAAAAGTATGCTTTAACTGCAGAGGACAGTATGAAAGAAAAGAAAAAAGAAAAAGACTTGGTCTGAAGAAAAGAGATGGCTCAAAATTTAAGAGCACTGGTTGCTCTCACAGAGGACTCTGAGTTTGATTCATAGCCACCCAAATGGTGGCTTACAATTGTCTGTAACCTCAGTCTCAGTGCACCTGATACCCTCTCCTGAACTCTGTGGGCATTGCAGACATGTGATACATAGCCATACATGCAGTTAAAACACTTGTATATTTAAAAAATAAACTTTAAAACATTAAAAGATATAAAATGACACATGTAGAGTTACAGACCACTTTCTTCTTGATCCTTCCCCAGTTATGAAAGCTGTGTTAGAAAGTGAGTGTCATAGAAATTCAAAGATCCTGTAGGTATTTTTTTTCCAGAAACATGTCATATTTGATGTATACTTGACATAGGAGATATTATCTCTTAAGAAATAAAAAAGAGGTAGCATTTTGAGCTCTGCACATTTGAACTAGAGATGCCACTTTATGTGTTGGAGAAACATCCTTTATCCTTGTAGTTGACTTAAAGTCTGCAAAGGCTAGCCAGTTTTCTTAGTGTAAGAAAGATTCCATTAGAGTTTATCCCTTCTTTCATTTTCTTGGTATCATTTTTGGTTTTTGTTGTTGTTATTGGTTTTATTTTTTATTTTTTTGCATCAGTAAAGATGTCTCAAATATGGCTTTGCATTTCTTCACAGTGGATCTGTTGGAGGTCACTATGCTCTGTTTAAATAATTACCATCTGACTACTCAAGAAGACTCCTTCTTCGCTGGATTTAAGCCAACCCACTGCCAATGAGGCAATTGTGCTTCAATGGCTTTATTGATCACTGGTGATTAGATCAGGGGGCTTGACAATGTCCAACTGACCACTGTTCTTTATATATAGTTATGCAGCAGCCACAAACTGTGAGTTAGCTGCATGTGTGGTTTTATGGGCAGCTGGACTCTGGCCTGGGGTAGCTGGTGGATCTTTTATAATGAAGCTGTTGTATTGTATGGATTTTATTCATAACGGTCTCTTTAGAACTAGAGAGACAGTCTTTGTTTGATTCTGTAAAGGGAGAAGTGAGGCATGTTTGGGGCTGTGGTTGCAGGAAGATTTGGAAAAAGCAGACTTGGAGGGCCAATTCTGGAGTTTGAAAAGTGATGTATTTTGGAGCTTCACATTAACTTGTACTGCCATCCTGTGGATGAAAGGAGAATATGGTGTTCTAGTGACAGCTGCAACAATGGCAGAGAGTTTAGGCAGAGACCAATGGCCAAGACTTCAGGCAATGCATTTTTTGATTAAAAATATACTCAATCCCACACTACTGCTTTAAATAAAGATCTTTGAGGCATCTTCAAGAGCATAATGCAAAGCAATTAGAATTGCACTCAGAATGCCTAGCATCTACAGAACCTAGAAGCAAACCCTCTCCTGCAGTAAAAGCCCTAGCTTTGGCCACAGCCTTCTTGTCTAGTCATTTAAGCCTTGTTCAAATAAAAAAGGGTCGACAAACCAACTCTCTATAGGTTAGAGTGCAGGAAACAAAAGAAAACGGAGTGGTCTAGCATCAATAACAAATGAACATAAAAAGTGAAACTGAAGGAGAGCAAGGAGGGGTATAAGGAATGCTTTGAGGGAGGAAAGGAAAAGAGAAATGATGTAATTATAATCCCCCAAAAGTGAAGTGAGTAAAGGCAATAAATGGGCACTCATTAGCTCTGAACATGAATATAAGACTGGGAAATTATTTATTGAATGATGTCATTTAAATCATTCTTTGATTCATGCCAAATTAAAAAAAAAAACTGTACAGAATTTAGCAGGCAAGAAAAACATTATTGAAGGGAATGAAGTAAGAAATCTGTTAAGATCTTGGGGGAAATGACTAAAACATTCCAAAGAAAGATTGCTTAGCTTTACAAGGTCATCTATGTCTGATATTTGGTGCTTATGAAGATATCCTTAACTCTTCCACAGAGGTCAGGATATAGGTGGATCATATGCATTGATAATTTTATTGTAAAAAGAGTGGCTTCCTGGTCCTTCAAAACAATATTCCTTGTCTGTTAAAAGGGTAAAGGATTAAAGGAATGTTTACATTCTAAAGTGAAAGAGAAAGAATTTGCAATTACAAGATTTCTAAAATAAATGATCAAAGAATCAGGAAGCCTGAATTCCACAGTGTAATGCTTAGTCAAACCTAAGGCAGTAATGCAGGCCCGTTGTTGAGTCACATCCTTCAGATCTGGATAACAGCTAGTAATCTCAAATGTCTTTCAATATTAGAGTTAGTTTTTTTAAAAGGAGGGAAAATTATTACAACAAAAATCACCTAACAAATGTCACTATTTATAATCTTTGTCCTTCTTATTTTAGAATATGCATACATTAATCTTTAAGTGGCAGTCTAAAAGGAAGAAAAATATATAGCAAAAAGTATCTTTTAGCAAATCAGATTCATTTATGTCTTTAAAACTTACTAACAATGGGTACACAAGAAAACAATTTGATTTTTCTCAACCGTAATGAGCCAAATGCAATGACTACTACAATTCATAGGTCTTATAAAACTTCAGTTAGAAAAAATATGATATAACAGCAACCTGTTGACATTAGAATTTATGTAGAAGCTAAAGTTGAATACAGGTTACCTGTTTGTGAGCATATTGCTTGTCTCCTTTCATGGAACTGTCAGTCATTTTCAAACACACACACACACACACACACACACACACACACACAAAGAGAGAGAGAGAGAGAGAGAGAGAGAGAGAGAGAGAGAGAGAGAGAGAGAGAGAATGTGTTATAACAAGGAAATGAAACTTCAAGGCCTTATGAAAACCAGCACTGACTTATTTGTTGAGTGTGTAACTGAAATAAATCATAATATCTTGCTTGTTTGCATGAGGATGTGATGCATACAAATCAAGCTAAGTCTACTAGGGCTTTGAATCAAGCTATAACATGTGTCCTTTTGTTTTTAGATGGGGTGTGTTGCACATGAGATAGTTATGTGCAAGAAGACAAGCTTCTCTGACACATCTGAAAATAAAATTGGCTAAACAATCCACTGAAGCAATTCCAAAACAATATGTGTAAACAGGTGCCTACAAAGAGAAAAGGGGTGAACATATACAAACTTTCTATAAGGAGAGAAATAAGACAAGTCAATCTATCACATTCACATCCTCTCTATATATGTCTCGCTACTCATATGCCTCAATGCCCCAGATCTTTAGACTTCAACAATGATTGATTAAGAGAGTAGAAGACATGTGTTGAAGGAAAGAAGATTAAGGAGAGTAGAGACATCTTTCAAACAAATCTCTCCAACAAATTTAGAAGAAAATGTTCAAAGAAAATCTTGTATCTTTCACAAAGCTTTTCATTATGCAAGTGCTGTCATTTTTCAATTTTCCTTAAATTGAAAACTATTTTCTATGGCAATTAAATGACATGGTCTGCTAGTCTAAATAAAGCAAGAAGTTTGACTTTGCAAAGTACGGGGGAAATAATCAACAATCAGAAAGCAGAAGTGAGATGGATAAGAATGAATATTCACCCCCCCTTATCTCCCCACCTCCTACTCACACCCCAACTAACAAACCTGCGTCATTGGAGCTGAAAGAAGAATTCATCTCTGAATATAGATCTGAGCTTAAATCACTAGGCAATGGTCCTACTGTGGCTTTTGAGAACAATGCCATCTCCTAAAATAACTGTGTTTTCAATCGTGACCTTCAGTGTGTCTGAGAGTTTCTGATGATGAATAGTGAACAGTGACTGGCATACCACAGAATGCAGGCCCTTAATTGCTTTGAGAGAAATCACATAGGATTTTCAGTCCTTCTGTTTGTGCCAATGCTTGGAAAAGATCACTGAGTTTGGATCTATGTAGAGATACCAGACTGAATCAGAGATGAAAATTTCCATTTGAGCCAGCTACTCAGTCTTTCATGAAACAATCTGGTGAGGTAGGGGGGTAGAGAGCACAGTACATAATTAGAATGTGCACAGACTTTGGCATCTGATGTAAGTAGGCTCGAATTGTGAAGATATTATTTAATAGCTATGTGGCCTGAGGTGAAATTGCTAAGCCTTTTGATTACAGTTTCTGCAAAATAAGCACCATCATCTCTCTTGAGGCTGTAATAAGGCTTTAACATGTTAATGTATGTAAAATATTGCACACAGTAAGTACATAAGAGAGGACAGCTGCCCTCAGATCTATTATAGTACACGATGGAATTTGTTTGCAGCAAAGAGGGTAGAAAAACAGCGTTGTGCCCAGACTGAGCCATGGAAAGGGTAGAGGTAGAGGCTGTAGGTGGAGGAGAAAGTCCCATAAGGCAGGCAGCAGGGTGCCAAGAGAAAATAGCTAGAGAAAATATTTACCTCCAAACATAAACAACAAAAGAACCCCTTCTTTTTGGCTCCCATGTCTTCAAAACTGAGCAGTAAAGGTTGCTTCCTCAGGTCCTTTATATTAGTATTCATTACTTTCTTTGTCGTTGTCGGGAGAATTCCTAATTCTAGTAACTTGAAGGAAGGTATGAATCTAGTTCACAATTTTAGAGTACAGTCCAACTTGGTGCTAGTACGAGCAGAAAGCAGGAGGTAGATGGTCACATGGCAAACACAGTAAGGAATGAGAAGTACTCACATGTTTGTGCTCTACTTACTCTATCCTTTTTATTGAGCTAGTACCATAGCCCATGGATATATGCTGTCTAAATTTGGGGTAGGTGTTTCTAATTCAGTTTATCCAGTCTACAAAATCAAACAGTGGCATACCCACAAGTCTGTCTGCTAGATAATTTTAAGCCCTGTAAAGCTGGCAGACAATATTTAAACAGTAAAATATCCAAATAGGTGACCTCAAATTTAATGATTATGATAGAGAAAATTTCACTTTTGATCCCAAACTAAAATGGGAATTTAGTGCACTGGTGGTTATCTGGCTTATCACAGAGTGCATAAACCAGGCCTGATTCTTAACACCACAAAAAATGGATTAAGATTAATGATTTATTGTTAACTTTGAACTTTGAACTTAACTAAGCCACAGGGGTCCACATTTTGATTATATTATGTTATTCTGAGTGCATTTATGAGTGTATTTGTGGATGAGATAAATGTTTAAATAAATAACCGAAGAAGAGAAGACTGCCCTCCACACATGGAGGTTAAATAGAAATCCATCAGAGAGTTAAATAGAAAACAAACAAACAAACAAACAAACACATACAGTTAATTAAAATATTTGTTTTGTTTTGTTTTGTTTTTTCTACTTGGATATTTCAACTTGGATATTGATCTTCTCCTGATGTAGACACACTTAGTCCAGACTTTCATCTATTGTTTTTCTAGCCAAATTGGCTATAGCTCTTAGGAGGCAGATTCTATATCTATACAAGCAATTTCTTAAAATCACCCCCCTTTTTTTTCTACTTCTTTACTTTCTTCTACTTCTAATTTCTTTCTCACATACTCCTTCTATATATGCTTTCTCAGGGGAAGCAGGAAAACTGACTGATATTGAGAGCATGGAAATTCTAGCCTTATGTTGCTTAAGGACGCATCTGAAGTAATTGTTCACAGCCAATAGAGAGCTTTAGAACTCAAGTAAGTCACCCTGGGATTTTTTTCTCCAATTTATCTGTTCCACCGAAATCATGAATTGATCAGCACTGATAGCTCTGAAGGATAAAAGGGCAGTAGTTTGTCTGTTAAGATGTCTACCTACATAAAGTTTTTGAATTACTGAAAAGCACAATACAACGAGACTTCTACAAAATAGATTGTAAAGGAGGAGTCACTGAACCAGCATTATGAATATTTTGGAAAACTACATAGACTTTGAGGAGCAAGTCTCACAAAATTTGGCTTAATTCCAGCATGATAGTGAGTAGGCTTTCTACCTTAGAAGAATGTATTTGATTTTACTAAATTTTATTTTCAGGTAATATAGGAAGCTGAAGATGAAAACTAAGCTTAAATTGAGATATGAGGTACAAATTCTTTCTTAGTAATAGGAACCAGTCAGAAATAGGGGACCAGAATCAGAACATAAGGCAGAATATTCTTAAATAAAAGTATTGTTCAGTCCACTAAAAGGATTCCATGAACTTTAAGGTGAGGGTTTATAAAAAATATAAAATTAACCGGAAGGATGCCAAATCCAAGATCAAGATGTTGACAGACTTGATGTATGGTGAGGGATTTTTCTTAGTTTTTGCCAACCATCCTACTGCTAGGCAGAGAGAGGAAGGGGGCACTGTGGGGTCTCTTATAAATCCACTATTTCCCTATATGAGGGTTCTACACTCATGACATGACTCTCTTTACAAATTTCTTCCTTACTTCAAGCTGATTTTCAGCAGAGAGATTTCAGAAGGGACACAGACATTCAGTATATTGTGATAATTCATCACAAGATATTTTTCTCTGTGCAATTAAAAGGTGAGCCTGAAGTATACTTTTGCACTTGTAAAACCCTTTATTCTTTGAGCAAAACACTCTAACATGTAAATGTAAGCTGTCTTGGGGTTGTAAAGTTATGCACATTATATTTTTTTGAAAATATCTATTTTTATTTCTGTTTTTAAATTTTGTATTCTGTTTTTATAACCTTAAAATGGCATAAATGGGAATCCTGTTCATTTAAACTCATTAATATATAATATTCTCTCTCTCTCTCTCTCTCTCTCTCTCTCTCTCTCTCTCTCTCTCTCTGTGTGTGTGTGTGTGTGTGTGTGTGGTTGTGGTATTTTGCATTACTATATTGTAACATATCTCTCTTTTAATAGTATGTTTTGTTCCACTAAAGTATTTTTTCAAGATTGAGTTCATTTTTTATTATGTGAGCATGTGTGTAGATACATATATGCACATGAATGAAGACACCCATAGAATCCAGAAGAGAGTATTGGATTCCCTGGAGGTGAAATTACAGGCTGATATGAACTCCATCCAAACCCCATGTATGATGGAACTAAATTTGGGTCTTCTGCACTAGCACTTTACCCTTGCTCACAACCACCTAGCCACCTTTGCAGCTCAACAGAACAGTATTTTAAAGCTGTATCAGTCTGATAAAATAGAAAATTTCAATGCATTGTAGATTAGTTTTTCTTATGTCCAACAACCATTTTATTACCTTTCCTAATAATGTTGACCATACTAGGGCACAATTGAACAAGACAACATTCAGGAGAACATTTAACTCAAGCAGTATCCTGCTAAATGCCTTTTTACAAAGACACCCACAGAAATCCAAACAAATTCAGCAAGCAGGTTCTTCTATACTAAAACCATAAGTTACTGTTTATCCCAATTGTATTTAATTCCCTAAAAGAGCAAGAGCAGAAGTCCTGAGAGCATCATCCAGACAATAACTGGGATCACCTGCATGAGGAAGTACCAAAGATTAAAGGACTTCTCAGGAAATGATATGTGTGTTTCTGGTCTATGTTAATCCCAAAGTTTTATTCAGCCCAGCATGCCACTCAGAGTAGCTAGAGTTAAGCTTGTGATGTAAATGGAAACAAGGAAGATCAAGGAATGCGGCTCTGTGTTCTGAGTATTCAGTATGGAGCATATTTGATGTTTGAGGCCAAGTCTCATTATTCCAAACTCTAAACCAAACTATATAGGAAAACATTCCAAGGACCCATCGAGGCATGAGCAGTTCTAGGAGAGTGTGAATGAAAGAGAAGCCAATAGCAAATATGGAGGCTCACCTAAATGAGGAATATTCTATTTTCATCTACTCCCTAATCAGGAACCTTTTACTCCTTCATGTGTTGTCCATATTATTTTCCATAACTCTCCCCTTCTCAATTTTCTCTATAAAATAAGTACAGGATAAAGAAAACTTATGAAATAGAGTAACTAGATCTCTGAATGTCAAGATGGCTTCTGAAATTGCAGACTCTCTATATTGTAAGCAAACAAAACCCAATAAAATTTACCTTCTTTTTTTTTTTTTTTTTTTTTTTTTTAGCAATGTAAGGAGGATATTTGTTTTGGCAGAGTTGATTCTATGGCAAGAAGACTCAATTCATGGAAACTCAACTTCAGAAGGATATAAAGGGATATGTTGCTCTAAAATGTGTGCTGGAATTTAGAAATCACTGAGACAAAAATGTTTGGAATCCAACTCTCTGCAGATAGGTGAAATTGAACAAGACATTCTGACTGTTTTGATATACAAATTTGATATACAAATACATATATGAAAGATATGCTCGTGTAAAAGCCAATTCTTAATATTATGGGAGAGCTGAGCTTGCAGTCATGTTTATTAATTCTTAGTCAATCATGTTAGCTGTGAATAACCTGAAATAGACTCTAAACTATAGGCTGATATTTTCTAATATGTCCACTTGCATCCTAAACTCTTTCTCAGGAATGACAACCAAAAATCCTTTCTACTTTGTTGGTAAACTTCCAGGATCCTAGAATCCTCTAGAGTCCTCAGCCCTGACCTTTTCATGTAGCACATAGCACATTGGGGACATGGAAGTGTTTTCATCAAATTGTACATCAAATGTTACATTATATTCTATTTCACATTTGCTATCCTATGCAACCTACCGACTCATCTTAAAACCACTACTGTTCTCAATTTAAAATAGGATTAATTGAGACAGAGTTGAAATAATTTACCCATATGTAAGTTTAGAATAGTGAAATGGGGTTTGAAGTCTATGCTGTTTCTCTGTCCCCGGCTTTCCTTCCTGAACTGAAAAATAGGTTCACTAGATGTAAGAGAGATTTCCTAACCTATACAGCTTCAAGATCCCAGTGAAAAGGTAAATGGAGAATCCCATCTTGCACACTGGCCTGCATTCCTCCTATCTTTGCCTCTGTTCTTTACTAGAGCCTAAGATAAAACTGCTTTTTTCCCTTCTACACCAGTGAGCCAGATAAAAGACAAATAACCAGAGAACAGAAGCTCTGCTCCCTAGAGTCTGCTGAACACTGCCTTGGCTGCCCCTTCACGGCCTGAGTCCTGTCTATTTCTCACCAAGGGCTCAGCAGGACTGTAGGAACTATAAGTTAAGGAAACTGCTGTGGCTTTTCATTTTGGTTCTTTACAACACTACGTAATTGGTTCTGGTTCAGCTGCCTCACAAATGGAAGCATTCCACAAAATAATATTAGGAAGAAAAAGCAGGTCAATTTGACAAAGGGCAAGAGCCCAGAGATCCTGTCTGTATCAAATAGGTTTATGTGAGTTGTTGAAGCCTGAAAAATAAACAAGCTACCAGCCAGCCTTGGTGAAGACAGAGGTCGCTAGGTGGCAGCACACTCTCCGTTTGGCTCCGTGTCCACTGAGGAAGACAGCTCAATCTCAAGAGCAAAAGAGCAGGGCAAAGCAGGGCTGGAGAGACATGGAGAAAATATTCTTTTAGACTCACATGTGTGCAAACTGAAAATTTATTATAACCAGCTTTCTATTTTAAACTTGCCCTACTATTGAATATAAAGGGTTAATCTTATGTCGACCTTTGTCACATTATTTAATTCAAATAATACCTTAAAAATATGATTTTCATTAACCCTCTTTTATAGACGTGGAAAATGAACCATGAATGGATTAGGTGAATTCAAAATCACTTTGTAAGTCAATTTTGGTGCCTTACACCATGATTTCTGAATTTAGGAGTTTGAAGCAGGGGAATTGTAAGTTTCAGGCAAAGTATGTATTACATAGCTAATCCCAAGGGAACATGAGCTTCTTGAAAGCTCATCTTATGAAGAAAATATTGCACAATAATTAAAATATACTGGAATATTTAGAGTCTATTTTGGGTTAAGGGATGATCTTAGAATCTATGAAGATATAAGAATAGGATTCCATGAAAGATTAGATAAATGAAAATATTATTGTACAGGGAATATGTAGAGTCAACATTCCAAATAATATTTTTTCTCAATATAAAGTAATTACTATTTCCTTCAGAGGGAAATTCACATATGAGATAGTGGTCAAGAGAGTATTGTCAACAATGACTATATAATACAGAGATAACTACCATTAATTTTCCACTCTGTATGTAAATGTTTATCACAGCTCAAATAACGTTGCATCTGTGCTTGACTAAGCAACCATTTTCCTAGGCCAGTAAAGTATGTAAGTACTATTTGGTGATTTGTGTACCAAAGAGTGAATTAATCATACACATACTTTGTAATCTGAATTGGTTCCAACTTTTTATTACACCAGTTTGTATTATGATGTACAAATACAGCCATAAATTAATTACACATATCTATTTCCTATTAGCAATTTTCTGATAAATGGAATTGCTAGCTAGTAGGATCTGAGGACATTTTATCTAGTACTTATTATTGAATTTATGTATTTTTTCATTTATTTATTTCTTCACTTAACTTTCCAAGCACAACCCCCCTCCTCCAAGTCCTTCCCTTCCACAGCTCTTCCTCCCATAAGCCCTACCTTTCAGCTCTGAGAAAGGGGATATGCCCCCTGTGGGGACCGACCCACCCGTCAGGACTAGGCACATCCTATCCCACTGAGTCCAGATAAATCCGCCAAGATAGGGAAACAGGATCAACAGGCAGGCAACAGAGTCAGGGTACGCTCCTGCTACAGTTATTGGGGAACACATATGAAGACCAACTGCATAGCTGCTACACATATGTGTAGAGCCTATGTGGAGCCCAGTTTGCCCTTTGGTTAGTGGCTCAGTCTCTGGGAGCCCACAAGGGCCTGGGTTAGTTGACTCTCTTGTTCTTCTTGTGGAGTCCTGATCTCCTGGTTCCTCAATCTTCCTCCAACTCTTCCACAAGACTGGGTGTATAAACTTATTTCTTTAGCAAGTCTGTCATTGTTTTTCTTTTCAAGCACTGTATGAGATTTTTCTCTTTTTTTATTGTTTTTTTGTTTTGTTTTGTTCTGTTTTTGTTTTTGTTTTTTTGTTTTGTTTTGTTTTGTTTTTTCGAGACAGAGTTTCTCTGTGAAGCCCTGGCTGTCCTGGAACTCACTCTGTAGACCAGGCTGGCCTCGAACCCAGAAATCTGCCTGCCTCTGCCTCCCAAGTGCTGGGATTAAAGGTGTGCGCGCCACCACCGTCTGGTAGTGGGATTTTTTTTTTTTTTTTTTTTTTTGAGATTTTCAATTTCATTTAATGTCACCTTAGACTTCCTAGTTCTTCAAAAGATAGGAAATATATTTCTGTTGTCTACAAGACATATTTAGCTATGGGATTTGACTTAGTTGTTATTCTATTGCTGTGAATAGACACCATGACCAAGGCAACTCTTATAAAAAAAAAGTATTTAATTGGGACTCGCTTACAGTGTTAGAGTATTAGTCCTTGACCACTATGGCAGAAAGCAGACAGACACGAGATTCGAGCAGTAGCTGAAAGCTTAACACTCTGATCTACAGGCAGTACACAGAGACAGAGACAAAGAAATAGAGAGATAAACAGAGACAGAGAGAAAGACAGACACACACATACACAGAGAGAGAGGGAGAGAAAGACAGAGAGAGAGAGAGAGAGAGAGAGAGAGAGAGAGAGAGAGAGAGGAGAGAGAGAGACTTGGCCTGGAGTGGGTTTTTGAAATCTGAAAGCTCACACACCCAATGACACACATCCTCCAACAAGGTCACACCTTCTAATGCTTCTCAAAGAGTTCCACTACCTAGTGAGTAAGCATTTAAATATATGACCCTATGGAGCCCATTTCTTTCAAACCACTAGAGTATTTTTTTTTACAGAAGCTCTAGAAGATTAAAGCATCTGCCATTCAAACAGAAACATTTCCATGCTCATGAGGTGTCTGCACTCTGACTGGCTGGCCTATGCAAATGAGCACAATCAAGCTTTTCCTCCAGATTTCACCCATTTAAACTTTTAGTCTGTAATCCTTCCACACAGCACTTTCTTGGTCTAGTATATTTCTGTTGGGCATTTCTGTCCCTATTGGTGATTCCTTTCTCCAAGAAAATCCTCAAACTGTCACCAAAGCTCATTTTTTCCTCTGTATACTAAATATGTTGCTTGCCAGTTTTAGTATAAATATAAGTCTAAACAGTATCAAAGTGTTTACCTTCTAAAGACAAGTAGAAAGTCTGTTAAAATAGAGAAGCAAAGATATAAAGAAAATTGTCTATCAAGAACACCAAAGCAAATCTTTTATTTTTTCTCTTTTCAAAATTTTCATTTGTTGTTTATTTTAAAGTTGCATTTCTGGGTAAAACATTGAAACGAGATGAACAAAATTGCTAAGAAAATATGACTTGGACCATTTACTGGTTTTAAATTTTTAAAACTTCTGTTATCCAGGCATATAAAATGCTTTCAATTCACAGAAATTTGGACAACAGTTCCTCATGTGGTCAGACACTATTAAGGCAGGAATGTGTATAGTACATTCAAGGGTACACAAAGTACCTTATCCCACTTTCCCAGCACATTTGGCAGGCATAACTAAACATGAAACAAGCAAAACAGAAGGATCTTCGAATCAGTCTTGTTTGAGAAATGGCATTTCCGTCCCTTTGTTAATATACAGATTTTTAGAATAAGATTTTACAAGTGTCTTATAATAAAAAGAATGGCCTGTTTAATAAAAATCTCTCCCCACTTTGTTTTTCCATATCTTATTCTATCTCTGTTTCTCTTTCTCAAGCTCCTCACTTTACAAGTGATAAGTTAAATAAAATTTGAGTACAATGAAAAAGTGCATTTCAACATAAATATTAAATTTCTATGAGAAAGTTTCTAATACACACAGAAATATAAAGGAATATTTAAGGATATATTCAATCTTACATAAGGAAATAAGTATTGATCTTGTGACCTGGATATAGTGGTACATGCCTTATTCCCCAGCACACTGAAAGAAAAAGCAGGCTATATGAGTTTAAAGCTTGCCTGGGCTACAGAGAAAGTTCAAGTCCAGGCCAACTGGAATGACATAGTGAGATCCTGTTCAAAAAATGGCGGTGTGAATTTGTTTCTGACAAAGAACATAATATGATAATATTACCTTGCCAGAACCCATGTCAAGTAATGTTGACAGATTATTCAAAATTCATTTCTGAAATTACTCAGCCTATTATGCATTATACTATTGCACTATTCCTTTTATACACCTGTAATGAGGATAACAAGCAGCTCATCATCACCTGGTGAGCACAACATTCTACCTCCAAAGAAAAAATCTATTGTCAAAGATAACCAGCTTCTTTAAGTTGAAATGACACTTTTAAAAAAGGAAAGAAATAAAATAGAGAGGCAAGGTGGTATCCAACGGGAGATAGAATACCCTCTTTGCTGCAATTTTAGAAAATGGGATGTAACAACCACTTTCAGTTTAGTGTCTGTGCATGTCTCAATATTTTTATAGAAAATAGTAATATAATTTCTAGTCTCACAAGTGAACTGACATAGCCAGCAATTTTTAGTGCCCTGTGAAAAGTGATAAGACTGATACAGATTATAGCTTTGGAGTCATGTGTACACTCCACGGAATTATTCGATAAAATCAAAGTCTGGTAGGTTATCTTCGAGTAGGAAGGAGCCATAAATGGACAAAATACTTGTTCTTTACAAGATTTGTCAGTTCAGATATAAATCATAAATCACATTGTGAAGTGTGCACTTAGTGGCTGTGTTGGCAAAAATCCTGCACAGAAGAGACTACAGAGAGCCAATATACAGTTGTCCCTCTCCATGTTTGTTCTGGGTGTTTTAACTTAGAGAAGTCATTTTGTGTCTTCTAACCATAATTTCTTGATTGGTAAACTTAAGGAAATAGTTACAATGTGTCATATATAATTGCTATAAAAATTTAAGCAATAAATATCTATGTCTGTTAAAGAAGCATTCAATTACTAATAATCTAATCTCCCTTATCACTTTCATTGGACTGTAGCCTCGAATTGAATCTGTTTTTTTTTTCCTGAAAAAAGATATGTGGTTCTTATTCTCAAAGGGCTTATACGTTATCTGAAGAAACCAAATTAAACTAAGACCAAAATGAAGCAAGTTTTCTTAAAGTCTACCCATGAAAATGCACTGAGCAATGAGCAGTGAGCCGCACTGAACACTGCATAAGGAAGACGTCACTGAACTGAGACAGTAGCCCTGCATAAGTCTCAACCTAAGAGGAAGAAGATGATAAAATTCAAAGAGAAGTGTAATTGCACAAGAGGAGCCTCAGGTGAGCAAAGAGTTTCAACAAATACAATAGCAAAATATAAAAAATCTACTTCAAAACATAATGAAAGAAGATCCATTCCACATCACATGAATATTGAGTAGAACTGAGAGTATATAGGTTAGGGTGCACAGAATATTATTAACCTGTATAATACATTGAGTTCAGTTCTTAGCACCACAAAAGTATTTGTATTATATTAGTTTATCTTCTATATCACACAGAAACATTTTTATCTTTAATCTAATCAAAGGTTTAGTTCAATAATAAAGAGTAACAACCCACCTAAAACATAGGTTAGGGTGTAGTCAACAGGTGAAAATGAACACACACAAATAAATACACAGAGAGGAGGGAGGGAGAGGGAGAGGAGAGGGAGAGGGAAGGGAGAGGGAGAGGGAGAGGGAGGGAGAGGGAGAGGGAGAGGGAGAGGGAGAGGGAGAGGGAGGGAGGGAGAGGAGAGGGAGAGGGAGAGGGAGAGGGAGAGGGAGAGGGAGAGGGAGAGGGAGAGGGAGAGGGAGAGGGAGAGGGAGAGGGAGAGGGAGAGGGAGAGGGAGAGGGAGAGGGAGAGGGAGAGGGAGAGGGAGAGGGAGAGGGAGAGGGAGAGGGAGAGGGAGGAGAGGGAGAGGGAGAGGGACATTGGGGGAGCCACCTCTCTATCACTGAGCCAGATTCTCCAGCTGTTTGTTTGTTTGTTTGTTTGTTTGTTTGTGTTTTGAGACAGGTTCTCTCTGTGTAGTCCTGTCTGTCCTGGAACTCATTCTCTAGACCATTAAGGTTAGCTCTCACAAGAAAATAAAACAAACTAAATATATATAATATAATTGAAATTACAGACTCCTAAACAATATAGAAGTAAAAAGAACAGGAAAAATAAGAGGAAAGATGCTGGGTGTCTGATATCTATGTAAGCATGGGATAAACCATTTATATATGAGTTTTTGTTGGCAAAAATAAATAACAATTATTATGAAAAACAATGGATACCAATTTTAATAATTTATATTTTTATATACTTTATCTACATAAATTTTTTATATAATTTAAACTCCCAAGACATTCATTCAACACAGCAATTTCTACAAAATCTATCTTAAAGAAACAGTCATGAGTATACACAAATATATTGTAAAGAAATGTTAATGACAGCTATCAGAAAGAATAACAATAGCCAATATAATTACCTTTACATAGATTGGTAATTGCATAATTATGTGACAACTTGCCATTCAGTTTTATGATTTCAGAAGTTTGCTGTATTTATACATTATTGTAACATGAGCCCTGTAATGTCTATGAGTATAGAAAAATGCTATTCAATAGTAGTCATAACTTGGTAGTACCGTTTGTATTTTTAGTCTGCTAATTTGTATGCACTGCATTTTCTGTCAAAAAAAAAAGTAGATGTACCTTATTTGATGAGTTGTAAAAATAAAATAAGTAATTAACATCCCCAAAGCATATGAGCAACCATTATTCAATATCAATTGTAGCCATTTTTACAATTTTTATGGAGTGGGTAAAAATAAAGAGGACAGTAAAATGATTCCCCATAGTCAGATGTGAAAATAAAAGAAATTGTAAAGGTAACTCAGGCAGGTTACCTAAATATATCCTTTTCTCATTTTAATACATGGCATATTAAAAATACTCTACTTTGAACTGCACAATTACATTAAATTGTGAATCTTTGGGCAATATATAAAGTTATCAAAAGATATATAATTTCTCTATGAGCAATTTGATTATCTCACTAGAAATCATCCTGAGAAGAGGCATCAATGATAGACATAAATTACATTTGAGAGTAGCTCCACCTATCCATTATTTAATATCTATTCAAGGGAGATCACTAATTTTATTATATGTAAAATCTTCAACACTTCTAAAAATAATTGTATCTTGTAGCAACTCTAAGAGTCTAACTTCTGCTTTTATTGAGCATTTAGCAATATTGTACTCTACTGTAGCATCACCTTAGTTCTGCTGTGAAGGATTAAGAGAAGCTTCTAGATACAACATCATGCCTAATGAAATTACCTGACATAGAAAGAAGTGAGCCAATTAGAGGCAATTAATGAGTACCCAATTCTGTGTCGAGAGAGGGATTGCTAGACAATGTTAAGAGAGACTCATAGATTATGAGAGCATCTCTGGGACTTAAAATGAGCCTTCTGCATCTAAACTGCAGGCTAATACCCCATTAGAGCAAATAAAAAGGGTAAGATGAGACTCATAGTAGTTTGGACATCAACATTCTCATAAACTCAGTGATACTCAGAAAACTCAGCTTAGTTTCCTCACCAGAAGGCACTACTATATGCACAAACGTATGAGGTTATGCTAAACCAAGAAAATGCTATTGATTACTGATGCATGAAAAATCATACATGGGAATTAAAATATCACCCAGGAGACTAGAGAGATGGCTCAACACTTAAGAGAATGCAGTTCTTTTTCAGAAGAGCTGCTTTTGGTTCCCAGCACCAATATTATGACTTATAATCACATGTAACTCCAATTATAGGAATCCAATGTCCTCTTATGACTGCTGCGGGCTCCTGAACATACACAGTACCCATATGCCACACAAAATACGAATACATATGAAATCTCATTAATAGTGATTTAAATTATAGAAACCCACTTCTAACATATATTGGAAATGGTTTCCATCATCTTTGAAAGAAAAAAAAACCAATTTTCTTAGCTATGTTTGCTGTATTTCACAAGAAACTGCTTCATGGTGAAAGGAATCCTCTAAGCTCATAATTTAAAAATACATTCTGATATTGGCATGGAGATAGGTGGCTGGTCAGTGGATCTTCAATAAGGAAACAGGAAAGGGAGACAGGAAATGAGAGCAGGCTTTCAAACCTCAAGGTCCACCCTCAGTGATTCACTGCCTCCATCAAGGCTGACCCTCTAATCCATTTCATAACCTCAAAAACAGTGTCACCAGCTAGGGGTGTCAGATATTCAAACACATGAGCCTATTGTGAGCTCCTCTAATACGCAAACCATACATATCAGTTAAAAATCCACAGCACAGTTTATATGTCAAGTGATTTTAAATATTGGCTAATATCTGTTCTCTATGACATTAAGGTAATTAATTCATGATAATTAACACACATTTTTATGACATTCTATTTTAAGTCATTGTGTATAGCATCATATGACTAAAATAGAAAATATCCTACTTTTATGGAGCTCACATGTCAGAAAAATGAATAAATAGCTGGGCAAATAGATAATTCATACATAAGGTCATGATAAATATAATAAGAAAATGATTAATAATATGGAAATGCAGAATTATAGAATAGAGAAAAATAATTTTAAATGTCAGAAGCAGAGGAGAGAGCCTAGTAGATAACTGCAGGAAGTTTCTAAGCAATTGTGGTGTTAATGAGTGCACATAAAGTTTCATGAGACCTTGCTATGACAAGTGAAAATGTTTGTATGAACAGAGAGGCTATGATGATAGGACAACCACTAATGTCCTTAAAGAAACATAATCAATACAAAAATCAACAAAAAGAAGTACCTCATGCCCAAAATTGAGTAACACTGGTTATTACACTCTGTTCAAAGTTGTCACAACAAACATTGAAAAAATGTCGGGTTTGTTGGCAAACTCATTCTCCAGGGATTGTTACAAATTATGCCTTTACAGTCTACACTACCATTCTTTTTCAGGCTATATAGCATGAGTCTTGGGGTCCACCAGAAATTCGGACACATGCAAACTTTCCCTCTCTATGACTCTCTATGACATGTAAAAAAATCCTTAAATTCTTGCCTTGTTATACAAAATGAAATACGACTCATATTTTACTTAACCCATCACTTTCATATACAGTTGTGTATAACTGTTAGATAAATCTCTCAAACAAATCTGAAGAAAGAGCAGAATCCAAACCCATAAATGCAACAGCCATAACCAGGAAGTGGTGACTGTCAGCCATGCACATTTTGATTCTAATTTCCCTGTAAATTCTGGAAATTTTCTCAGCTTATAGGAGGGAGACAAGTAACAGGTGGATCAGAGTGTGGTCCTCAAAATCAAATAGATCTCGCCCTGAAGGTCTGTTCTTGGAAAAGTCCGTTCATTTCTACCCTCATTCACTTAAAGGACACTTGTCAAATACTTGTCCTGTGAAGGCACAAAAGTATGCCATAGTAAATCAGGAAGTTAACATTTTTTTGTTTGAAAACACATGCATTTGTGGAAGTCAGGAAAACAACTTACAGTAGCAGTTCTTTCTTTCCAGCATATGAGCATTGAGGATCCAACTCAGTCGGAAATGTTTGGCCCCAAGTTACTCATTGAGCTATATTGACAGAACCAGAAAAAAAATTAATACTTTCACAGAACCATCCCCACACAAACTCCAGGATATTTTCCATTTGTCCACGCCTTCCCAGGTAGAAGCTGTCACTGTTATGGGAAGAACAGGAAGTCTCATCATTGGATGTTTGAGCAACACTGGCAGATAGTCTCTCAAGGAAGGCCTAATTCAAGAAGCAGATCTAATGGGCACCATACCAGGAGTATAAGTATAAATCACTAGCATCACATGACCTATGTGTGGTACTGATAGCATACTAGGATTAGGGGAGTCCAGGAACATTGAAGGAATTGTAATTATTGGCCCCAATGGAGAATGAAAACAAAACAAAACAAAAAAGTTGAAACACAGATATCATTTGGGAATTAGGCTCTAAGACTGCTCTCCAATCCATTTCTTGTATTAGTCTTTCACATTCTCTTTCCTACCACCACTGTGTCTTTCTAAAATAGAGAGCTGGGGGTAAGATAGGTATTGTAGTAGTCCCAGTAACCATCAGACCATTTCCTTTTCAGGTTATGGCAAACCCAGTAAAAGTAACTCTTTAGGTTATCTTTCTACTTCACAGAAAGCTGCTTCAGGAAAATGGTTTTGGTTTAACATTGCTCTCTGCACATTGCACTGCACTATGATACAGTCTCCCAAAATAAAAAGACATGTCACTACTATTGTAGGAATACTATTCTGAGGATATTTTATGTTTTACCTGTCTACTTGATAGCTTGTTTTTAAAAAAAAAAAAAATTAGAAATTTCAGTAAATAGGAAAATAATAAAAAATTTCAACCAATAGGAAGTTAGCATACTTTTTCTGTTACAAGCATTTCTCATATATCAATGTGTACTCATTTGTTAAGCATGTCACATTTATAATACTTAAACATTTGTTCGGAAATAACTGCATGAACAGTCTCAGTTGTAATTGACCTTCCTTCTTGTTATTTCATAAGGGGGCATAGAAGTGCTGTTTGCAATTATTTCTCCATAACCTTTCCCTTATTGTTGCTCTGCTGCTCACTGTCCTTTACTGTTCATTTTCTGTCTTCCAAAACTAAGTGCTCCTTTTCCAGACATGCCACCTGTTCAAACATGGCAACTTGTTTATAGAGGCCTTGTGCTTGTGGACAAGGTCTTTAATTCCTTAATGTTTAGACAAGGGACCCTGAATTTCTACCTTGCAATGGGTCCTATAACATGCATATCCACTCCTACTAGCAATAAAGGTAGAATTAGAGGAAGATGTCAATTTTACATAAAAATCATTCCATTTCTTCCATCTTCTGCCAGTTCACTTGTAGATTTCTAAAAACCTACCTATATTTATATATGGAACCTTAATTTTACTAGATGTTTCCATATGTGCATTTTGTCTTAAATTACTATACAACTGCTAATTTCTAAAAGCGTTACATCTTAAAGAATACCTATTTTAGGCAGATGTATTTTCTAAAACTATTCAAATCTTCTGAATCTATTTAAGAAAACAGATGGTGAATGTCTTCTGAGAGGCCATTATCTCTGAATTTATATAAGTATATAGCATGTATTTTCATGCTGACTTCCTGGGCATAGTCAGTCCTTAAAGCTCCTCATACCTTAGCCTGAAAAATGACACATCAACAACACGCTGAGCCTCCTAATTACCAGGAATACAGGGCCCATTAAACTGTGAGGATGCATATGCACACCTAATTATGTTTATGCCTGCTTATAATCAGCAAAGTGAAAGCATATGCATGCTGGAAATTACCCATCATTAAGTTTCCTAATTGCACCCAAATAAAGAGGAAAATAATTCACTTCAGAATATGTTTTCATCCTTTGGGCAAAGCCTAGGCTCATCTTGTTTAGGTTTTGAAAAATTGTCTTTTTGCTCATAAATAGAAATCAATTATTTGGGTGCCAAGACACAACATAGTTCTTTCCTGGGTGTTGAGACAGGGAAAATGAAAAGATTCAGATATGAATGTCAGAAGACTAAAGCAGGGATTTAGGAGCAAACAATATAGAGAGAAAATATGGCATGGAGGAAAACAATTCCATCATTCTGATGGAGAGGGCAATGTAGATGGTGACAGCCCAACCACAGATATGATAGAAGGCAACAACCAGGGACAGATCCTCAGGGAAAAAGAAGCATTAAATTTAGATGTCCGACAGAAGACTCAATTTCATGACAGTAATTGAGATCAATTGGAGCACGGTGTGTGCTCCTCACTCACAATTTCCCCTGTAGTTTCTCTGAACAATTACTGTTCTATTACTGGCAGGATTAAGATAAGACAGACAGTAGTTGTGCATGCCTAATTGGACTTCCAAATATGCTTTATTGCTTTCCATAGAGACTGGAAACAAAAAAAACCAAAAAACAACAAAAAAAGGATGCTTGGAGTGTGGAATAAACCCAGGCTTTTGATGTTTACAATAATGGAAACCCATTCTGGTGCTAATTCAGAGGTGTAGAGTGATGAATACAAAATCAATTACAAGCACTGCCTCCAATGCCTCTCAGCTAGGTGCTTTGCAAGCATGATTTTATGCATTCCTCATCTCAGTGCTGTAAAGGCTTCTGCTGTGGTCCTTGCACTACAGATGGAGGTGGGAATGAAGAAATCAGCTGGGATGGCTCAGTCACGGTGATAAAGAACAGCCAAACCTGGACTTTTTTTGACTCTAACCTATGTCTCAATCTACACTGATGCTCAGGGGAACCAAAATGCATAGATTTAATCCTTTTCATTTTGCTGTGTCCTCATCTTATAAATTAAACTAAACCTTAAATATAATAATGCCTGTATTGGAAGGTTAACTTGTGCCCCATCATCCTATTGTCTTTTGTCGACCAAGCCTAGACCATTGTTTTTATTATAGCCCGCCAAGTAGCTTAGAAAACTTTCATTTATTGCATTATATCCCAAAAAATATCCTTAAAGTGAAAACTAGAGATTTTATACCTAGACTCTAGTAATAATAGTCAGTTGTGAAAAATGTTAATGAAGAACACATAATCTAAGAACCATGAATCTTGGCTATTTACCTAAAAGACAGAAGACTGCCAGATATAGCCAGTTGTTCATGAAGGTACTCATAGTACTTGTGGGGGTCCAATATCTCAGCATCTCAAGAGAAGTGTATAGTGATGTGTTCTGTGGAACTCAGTATCTGGCTCCCTTGTCTTCTAGAGTTTGTGTACATTATCTCATTAATAAAATTGGCTCTGCCTTTTATTCTCCACACTAACCAGTCTAGAGTTGACATCTACTTAATTGTCTTTTCACTTCAGTGGCATCTGTAGTTTTTCCACTAACATTACTTATCACTTTCTTGCCCATATTAGCTGTCTAGTCACTGTGGCTTATAACATGTTCCCTTGTAAGTCAGACAATGCTGTTGATGAAACATCAGTACACATGACTCTAGAACCCATAGAGTAACTAGTTTTAAGAACCATTTATTGTTCTATGTCTTTATTATTTTATATGTGAATACAAATTAGAGAATTAATATAAGACTCACCTCATTATCTAGTCATCAATAAAACTTGACTAAAAAAAAGTTATTTTCATTTTTATAAATCCTCTCTAATTTTGAGCAATTTCTTCTGGATTCTTACTTGCTAGAGTGGAAAATGAAAAAGTCACTTTAATTCATGATTTATATCTCTACTTTGTCAGTTTTCATTATTTGATACAATGAACTCTTCCATTACTTGAACCAAAAATTGTATTGTTTTTGGTTTTTAAAATATCTTTGGTTCTTAGATTGCTCCTGTTCATTTTATGTTCATATTCGTATTCAAAACCCTCCCTTACCAGTTCATGCCTATCCAGTGTTCTCCAATTTCTCTTATGTGCCTCTATAGCATCACTTTTCTAGACGTTAGAATGGCTATGTCTTTCCATAACTTAAACCTTACAATCACACAGAATAAAAATCTCAACTTGCTTCTCTCAGATATATGGACCACCATGGTCTAAAGCAGGTTTCTCTTCTGTTTTCATATTCTATGGCCTGCCACCCACACTTACCTCTGAATACATGGATTTCACCAAACAATCCTCCCTTGTACCTCCTTGCCTTTGCTATGTTGTTACCTTCTTCACATCCTTCTATTCATGTGACATAAAATTGCTGATTCTATGAAGTTCACCAACATTTCTAAAATAGAGTTCCTCTGAGTACCCACATTCTCAAAGAATTTTATCCTTTCAATCTACTCATTGCATTTATATTCCTATGACTATCTTTTGCAGATTCTGTCTTTTTTGCTATCCTCAACTGCTAGAGGAAGAAGCAAACCTAATGCCTGTGTTGCTGTCTGTCTGTGGCCAGTGATCGATTCCAACAGCCTAAAAATTGGACTCCTCTAGATGATGTCTATGAAACATTTTTACTATTAGCACAGATGTTTTTAGATCTTTTAAATCCTGAAGAGATGCATGCTCGAGTCTTCAATGAATCCACTCCTGTCTGCAGTAAATCATGAAAAATTCTAATGGGGATTACTTAAAATAATAGTGAATACTAGTTAATATTGATAGAACACAACTATATGACATCAAATTATTTAGCCTGTTAGCTTGTCAGTGAAGAAAATAAAGGATAGAAGTGGATGACAATTACCTCCAGTCACAAAGCTTAGTCAAGACTGCAAAGAAAATTTCTTTGTTTGACTCTACATTCTATGTGTTTTGTGACTTAATTTTACAGACTATAATGGCAATTTAGTTCACTGGACTTGAGTGTATTTCCTTGTTTCCTTAATAGCTTTGCTGAGATAATTCACAAGTGATAGGGTTCACCTATTTAAAGTTCTGAATTCTTTAGTTCTTAGTATATATACAGCTATGTACAGCCATCACCATTTTCAGCTGTAGGTAATTTTTATCATCCCCAAATGAAATTTTGTATTTAGTAGCTCTTAGATTCCAAAATAAATATCTTTTTTAAGTGTGGAAATCTTTCTTCAACCGTAGTCTCTGTGTAGCAGAAATATCTCTGTATAATTTGGGTAGAGGGATGAGGTGATCCTTAGGGTCAGGAATTGGGTGGATCCTTGCTCTGACAGACAGATGAGTATAACTTAGAAAATCTATGATGTGTGAGATGATTTGTTATAATTTCAGGCATGTGTTTACCACCTCATGAATAGTCTTGAATTAGTATACACTAATTTTCTTTGATGTGTCGATACAATGACAGAGTTGCCTTCACTTAGTGTACACTGGTTTTAACCTATGTAGTTTATATGCTCCTCTATGTGGAAATACCAAACTCCAAATAACCCATAAGAAGGAAGATGCTGGGTTTTACTCTATCTAGAAGGAGCAGATATATCTTTCTATGGGATTTGTCCTCAGCCCCTGGAGGATTACTTTGCTTCCACTTGTAGTGCAATTTCCCATAGGACAAGTCCTCAGTCAGCATTCTAGGTATCTTGAAGCAAATGCTTGCTGCTCTAATGGCACAGAGTCTATGTTTTGTTTAGTGCCTACCCATCAAAAGTAAACTTACAGAGTTTTGTTGGAGTATGAACTTACAAGTGAGGACTTGTTGCATTCATGCAGGCAAGGTTCCTTTCTCATTTCGATACAATGAAATGTGAAAAGAAAAGTGGAGTCAAGTCATGTGACAAGGAGGGGTTTGAGGATTCAAAGTTTAGACTAGGCTATAATTTTCAAAATTAGGAATGTCTTCAACAACCTGAAGTTGCTCTGTGGGGTCTTATGTCACTTTCTGACACATTCTGTTTCATATGTGATTCACAAATCACCTTGTGTCTCTCTGTTTAACTTTAAAACAATGGTGTAGAAGTCACCTAGTTCTATCCCCTGCTAGTTAGGACAATATATATTACATATAATATATATATATATATATATATATATATATATATATTTAATATTGTGAAGAGGGCTAAAGATGTACCTGTATACATATGCCTTTGTGTGTGCAATAGAAATTAAGCTAAAGAGGCCATGAATTTGGAAAATTAAAAGAGCACAGACTTTCAATGCTAACAGGGCAATTTCTCAAGCAATTAACATATTAAAGCCCCAAAGAAACAAGCTATGGTTTATTTTCCTTATTTATGTGGTACATACATAAACATACATCTTTAACAAAGGTGCTGGAAAAGTTGTACACACATATTTTAAAAAGTAACATCAGCTTAAAGATGTAAGGTCTGGTACTGAAATTCCTGGAGAAACTATAGAGGAAACATTCTTAAGTTATTGGTAAAGGTGATGACTTTTTACTTGGACTCCAAAAGTACACAAAACAAGAACAAATATTGATAAGTGAGATAGGATCAGAATAAAGCTTTTACAATGAAGAGAAAGATGACTCAGAAGTTAAGAACATGTGTCGCTCTTATAGAGGACCAAAGTTTGGTTTTCAAAACTCATTTGTTCATTCACAGCTTCCATTGCTCCAGTTCCATGGCATCAGAGCCCTTTTTTTGCCCTCAGTGGGTACCAGACATGTAGTAAGTGCCCAATATCTTTAGTCATATGTTAATCAAAACTAAATGAATCCCACCCCTTATCTCATTTAGAATGACTACTATCCAAAAACAAAACGAACAAAGACTGCAAAGGAACTGGGGAAAAGGCAATCTTATAAACTGTTGGCAGATGTAACTGAGGAAAGCAGCATGCAAAATGGGATGGCATGACTGTAGTAGAAATTATTTAAATCGGCCTCTGGCGTTGGGTGCCAATTTGTAGTAGAAGGAAAGTATTTAATCCCCAAATTTGTTGGTGTAAGATCTCCTACCCAAAGTGAGACCAATAATGGAAGGCACAACTCAATAATTATGATATAAATAGCACGCCTAGATTGGGCAGGTTTACCGCTACACTACTCTAATCCCCGGCTATGAGATCCCTTATAACTTGTGGTTATCCCAGGCCGCAACCTTGTCCTCCGAGCTCCGGCTCCTCCATAGTGGGCTTCCTTCTATCTCCGGCTTCCTTCTGCCTGGTTCTACTTCTTCTCTTCCTCTGTCGACTGCTTCTGCTTCTGCCTCCTTTTATATTGAATTGCTCTCACTCTCTCCTCCCCTAAGCCTTTTTCTCCGCCTCCCTTCTACTGCCCAATCTCTGGATCTAGCCTTTATTTTACAGGTTTTAATTGGACAGAAGGTTTACAAGACGTCACCTGTGTATAGATTCAATCCTCCTCTGCAGCCCCTCAGAGTGGAACCAGGTCAAATACAAGCTGGGGCTATACAACATGATCAACCTCTCTGCAGCCTCCCAAGAGGGTGGAACTAGGATCAAATACAAGGCTGAGGCTATCCACAACACATGACCTCCCTCTTCTGAAAACAGAACTGACATGTGATCCAGCTATCCCACTCCTAGTCGCATATAGAAACAATACAAAGTCAGAATATAGAAGAAATATATGCATCCCCACAATGCTGACTAAGTATTACTAAAAGCTAAAACAGTAAAGCAGTCTAGGTGTCCAACAATATATAAATATAAAAACACACAATAGAGCTTTCTTGAGACATAAAAATGATTGAAATGTCTTTTGAATCAAATTGCTTTAATCTATGCATTTAATATATACTAGTAATGACTGAATACCTTGTGCACTTAATAGTTTTATGAAACAGTTAAGTAAGAAAGCAGAAATCATGTATAAGTGCCATAATATTATCAGTGAGTATTGCTATAAGTAGGGAACAAAGAATTACTTCTCAGTTGATTAAATGTGAGCCAACGATTACATTCTAATCTTAAAGTGTTATGTTTTAACTTTCCAGAAAATAGCAGGAGTCATTCACTGTTTTTAACTGATAAAGTATGTTATTAATATGTGATTTGGAGGGTTCCAAAAGTAAAATTAAGTCTCAGGAGGGGCCCACGATGGGAACAGTGTACCTAAAAGAATTGCGAAAATCTATTCTTCATTCCTAAGGCAGCAGTAAATATTCACACGAAAAAAAAAATGTTCCCTGTGTGATGCTATCTGTCTCACAGTCACTCCCTTGCATGGGAAATATGCTAAACTCTCCCAATCTCTTAGAAGCCTCTGGCAAATGAAACTCCCAGAATCTGTTATCCTCATTCACCTCCTGGAATCTCCATCACCAGAACAATCATTTTTCTTGAATGTTAATAATATTCAGAAGGTCAAGTTACATCATCAGGGTCAGTGTTCCTCATGTGTGTTATATGTTCTTCTAATGTCTGATGGAACACAGGGGCTATGAATAGCTACTGAATTGCTCTGTATTCATTATTCTATATGTTGCTGATCAAGTGCTAACACTTACTTTCTATATACTCAATTACAGTTACACAGTAAAGTTTCTCTTACAAAATAAAGGCAATAATTTAAATAGAACTCCTTTCCAAAGTAATCATTCACTAGAGCAGATTTTTACTTCGAGTTTATTAAAGCCATATTCCATTTTCTTCTTTTCGTAGACACAAATACTTGTACATCAGCCTTACATTTACTGCATTAGGCTTAGCCTGTACAGTGTAGGTTTGCATTTTTTGGTTTCTCTCTCACACAATTCTGTAATGTTTTTCTGAAGTTAAAGAACATCCTGTATTTTTACAACTTTTACTTTTTTTTTGGACAAGACATTTGTTTACGAGTAGTATAAAAGTTAAAAGTTCTTCTTACAAGTTAGTCAAAGAGTGTAATACTCTCTAGATATCTATGCTACTTTACAACTCTGGTGCTGTGATAAACACCAGGACCAAAAACAACTTGGGAGAAGTTTATTTTATCTTGTATATTATTCTCTATCATTGAGGAAAAATTTAGAAGTAAGGAAAATGATGTAAAAGAGTAAGAGTTTGTATGGATAGATGATATAAAAAGTGAATTGTTAGGGAATAAATAAAGGAATTTTAAAAACTTATTAACTCTAACATGCAAATAGCTTTCTAATTGCCATGGTTACACACTCCTAGATTTAATCCTTAATGTCTGGGAAAGTATCTGCACGTGCCTACCTCACAGGATATAAATTTATGACTAAAGAGCTTGAAAATTAGTTTGTCTTCACCACGCTTGTCATTGTCAAAGCATAAACAGAGGAACAGATGTAACATGTACAAGCCAGAATTCTGATCCAGATATAAAGGGAGGTCTTTTATTTATTTCAGAACATCAATAAATCATAGAATATTTGATTTTTGGAGAACATAGAAAAACCAATTTTGTCCTTACCTTGAACAGCCTTACATTGCTTTTACCTGTTAAATTAGTCTAATTTTGGCTAACTGTTGGAATCTTCAAAAAGCAATCTTGTTAGTTATCTCATTTCACCTATTTACAGAGTCAGCAAGACAGGCCACTGGCCATCCTTAGTCAGAAAATCACTGAAACTTAGTGAGTTTCAGTGTACAAAATATAAAACAGACCTGTCGCTTGCTTAGGTGTGCTTGCAGAGGAAGGCTTCATAACCTTCCTCTGAATGACCTGAAGTCTTTCCCTCTGGGCCTTCCCACCTCTTTGTAAACAATATAAAATGATAGTTACTAATGCTTGGTCTTTGCTGCCATTGCTTCCTATAATGCCTTTGTTCTTTCCTGCTGAGCACAGTTAGGGCCTCAGCACATCACCTCAGGACATGACATCATTTGAGAATTGGCAACTGAAGTGAATCCTGCTTAGCATCACTGAAATGACTTGCATCAGACTTCCCAGAACTTCACAAGATCTAGTTCACAGAAAGAACTCAGATGTAAGAAGACTTCACAGAAATTATTTTATTTCATCATGATTTTTTATTTTTACCTCCAGCTTTCACTCGGTGTACAATTCGTGAACATCAGAGTTAAAACTTCCTCCAAGAAACGCTCACGCAAAGCTATGTGAGAACAGGAGCCCTCCTGGGAGTATAAATTATAATGATCACTCACTGATAGTTTATGTCATAATTTGCATGAAAAAGAGTCGTTTTGTGTTCAAAAATTTAAACATTTCCCTTGTGAGAGTCTAATCTCCTAACTTGTTTGTGAAAAAGATATTACTTGTAGGTTAGCACCAGACTTTTGCATATTTGAGAGAGAGATCTGTTTGATTTCACCATTATAGCTAAAATATGCTTACCTAAGGCACTTCCCCTGTCCTTCTGATGCTCATTATCCTTGTCCTCAACTCATCGCCTCCCATCTCTGCTTCCAGTTCAAGCACTGTACTCTACTTATCAAGAAGATCAATTAGTTGTTATTTACTGATAGTCACCTCCAGTTTACTGTCCCCACTGCCAATTAGTTGTCACATCTGTTTTGAGTTTTGTAGCATCTTCTGGCAGAGTACTAATGTGTACCAGGTGCTCAATTAATATTTCTGGAATCAAAGGATCTCTGAACTGATTCAGGAATAAACAAATGGCAAAGTCCTCTCCTCTGGAGAAGAAGAATCAGTCCAACTAATCAAGCACTTTCTTTACTCTCTGTTTTGACAATCTATTATTCACTACTTTCTGGATACCTCCCCATTCCCAGTCATCTACTGGTTGTAGTAACAATTTCCTTCTGTCCTTGGCTCTTTGCCTTGGACTGCTGCCTGTACCTGGCTTCTTGAGCCTTACAGTTTTTGCAGAATCTGACTCATGACCCTGGTATATCCAGGGTACTTTTCTTTGGATTGCTCATTATTTAGTTTCAGTGCTTTTGTTTTGTGTTTTCATGTTATTTCTTTTCTTCCATGTCTTTTCTCTAAATAAGGTTCAGTCACTCTTTCCAGAGTCAAGAAAATCAAGCTAGAGATTTTCAAACCCTAATCAGTACAGATCAGTCTTGCATGTAATAGCTACTCAATATATTATCCTTCTCACTTACAGTCAGTTGATCAAGGACTGTGTTAGTATACCATTCCACAGTCTCCTTGCCTTGCTTCTCTTACCATACTTCCTTGCTGCTCCTTCTGAAGACGACAGGGAATGTCCTTATATCCTCTCTGGATTGAATGAGACCTGCCACTAAGCTGACCTAATTCACTGGAATCCCAAGGTCAGGTTAACTTCTACTCTAAAGCATGAGAGTCAATGGGTATCAACTCCTGTCACAGAAGCAGTGGGTTGGCACTGTTCTAGAATTCCAGGGTTCTAAGTTAGTCTATTCATAGAAGTAACAGCACAGTAGTAGAATTTTAACACATGTGTGGATGGTGTCATAGCTTGCTTATAGTAAAAATTAAATAAAAATTACCTTTTCTTCATCATATTGAATATGCAATGTCTAGTCATAATTAGAGAACTAAAACTCTTTATTTGGATAAGCCAGGTTTAATGCCACTTCCACAAACGTAACAAAGTGGATAGAGTAAGGACTGTCATTTTTATTATTACTTGGGCCAAAGGATAGGCATTTGCTTCTGTATGTGAACACGAACAGCTATGACTTCCTCTTCTAGGAGACAAGGAGTTTAGGTAGGTTCTACTGTCTGCTGTCTTATGAGCACCCTTCCCCAACCACAAAAATTGTTGTTTGGAGAAATGCTATTAGTTATGTCTCTGTCCCCAAATCAGTTTGTTTCCCCACTTCAAATAATTATTGGGAACCATGTGCATTCCTCTTCTGGTGAGACCTAGACATGTTTCAAGACAAGTTCATCAAACACTCATTGGCCTATTGTTTTCCAATGTTGTTTGTGACCTCACACCCCAAAGACGAGCCTCCACTTAAATGATTTCAGAGGTCTAACTGCTAATTTGGACATTTCAACTAGGAAAAGATACTAGGGTAACTGATATGAGCACCGTATCCTTTACAAATATATTTCAGGCATAGTAGCTCTCTGAAGAGATACAGTGGGGATATGGGCAGAACTAAGTATCTCTGTTCCAATCTCTCTCATGTTGGCTCTGAGGAAAGGCAGCATGATTGGGAAGTAAAAATAGCTCCAGAGATTTTAAATGGCAAAAGCAGAGAGAAAGGGAGACATAAAATGGTAAAAAATATAGCTAAATATTTATATATACAAAAAATGAAAACACGAGGAACGTTCTTTCTGAAATGCATAATTAAGCTGAAGACAGAGTAGGCAGATGGAGTCAGTAATTACAGGTTCCTAATGTATTTAAAATTCCAGAGAATGAGAGTGTTGCTACTAATTTTGTAGCTTCACAGTTTACAGTGTGTGGCTGTTTATAACACTGTTCCATTAACACTTAACATTCCAGTCAAGAAAGCTTGTATTTTAAAAATAAACTAGGCAGATCAGCAGCACACAATTTCTGACCTACTTAGAGTAGTGATATGAAACTATAATTAAAAAATAAAGTGATCATGCATGACTTGCAATTATTAATATTTCAATTATCCTCATTATTATCCCAGGCAGATGGGCATCATAGAAAAGGCCTTGAATCTGAAGATTAATTTCAACTCAACAAATATTATTTTGTACCTGCTGCTGACTATGAACTTCTCTAAGTCCCTAGTTTACATTCATTATAAAACAACTCGAAATGTATACCCTTGTAGAGTTCTTTGTAATAACTTGGGGAAGCAGTCAACACTGAACACTTTTTGAAGTTTTATGATATTTTGGAAGATGATGGCTATTGTTCCTATGAGGAGATGAGGCTGGATATCAGTTTACAAATACAGCAGTCACAGTAAAGTTCATGGAGAACATGACATGCAAACATAAGATAATTGGCCATGTGGGTATCTCTGGCAGGGGAAAGAAAGATGGTTGCTACTGGAAAGGCACCCTAAAAGGCTAAGAGGGTGGAGTCTGACCTTTTGAGACAAGAAGTTAAGTATGAATAGGAGAGATGAACAAGATGAAGTAGGGAGAGATTGCTCTGTACTTAGGGTACTTGCTCTCACAGAGAACTAGGCTCAATTTTAAGTACTGACAGGAAAGCTCATATTTCTTTCTAACTCCAGTCTCAGGGACTCTTATGAGCTCTTCTGTCCTTTGTGAACATCAGACTTGCACATGGTACACAAACTAATATGTAGGGAAAACATCAATACACACAATATAAATTGTGTGTAAAATGTCAGAGTTCATAAAGATCAGACACATTAAGCCTCTTGGTCACCAAAACATGCTTGAATTATAATATGAGAGAAATTGGAGTTTGTCTTAGGAGGGAAGAGGATAGAAGTGAAAAATGGGGGCTACGTGCTAGATGGTTTGTCTCAACTCCTACTCAGACTACAGAGGTCTGTATTTCCCTCTATAATTGTGTTAGCTACTTTCTTTATTGCTATGGCCAAATAATTGGGGAGGAACAACTTAAGTGGGTGCAATTTAATGTGTAGTTATGGAGAGAGAGAGAGAGAGAGAGAGAGAGAGAGAGAGAGAGAGAGAGAGAGAGAGAGAGAGAGAGAGAGAAGCAGAGCTTGCTTGCCTCTCATATGGCCTCCAGTCAAAAATCTGGGAGAGGCAAAGGCTTGGGCTCAGTTTGCTCCCTCTGTGCTCAGGATGCCAAGCCATGGAATGTCTCTGCCCACAATGGGTTGAGTCTTGCTTCTTAGTTAAGCTTCTTGAAAACACACTCAAAGACACACATGGAGGGATGTGTCCATGGTATTTTTTTTTTAAAGTATTAATGACTGGTTGTAACAAAAAAAAAAAAAATAAACCACCTCAACTACCAAGTTTTAAGCCAATAGGAGAGTCATTTTTTTTCCAACAAGAATACCTTATTATGTTTGTCTAAGGTTTCCAATTTATATTTGGTCGCAACAGGTAGAGTTTACTTTAAATATATCACTGCTTTCTTCTTCTATGCAAGACACAAATTATCTTCCCAGGTATTATATTAAGACGGACTTAAAGGAGTGTTTTTTGCTGTGAGGATTCTAGGGCAAACTCTTGTCTCTGGTCCTACACTGAAAATACCTGCCTCATATCCATCTATGAAAAGTAATATCTGCAAAACTAAGAAATTTTTAAGCAAATGTATACTGTTAAAGATACAGATATAAAAAACTTCTCCTAAATCCATTATAAAGCAATACAATTCCTACAGTTAAGGCTCAGGAATCCCTGAAGAATAGGAAGAAGTGACAATGTAAGAGCCAAACATATATGTAATTTACTGTCAGATTGTATGTGCTAGAAACGTCAGAGAGGCGACATCCGTGAAGTAAGAACATGGCTGATTTTAAAAGACCTGAAGAACCAATGACATGCTGACATGGAAAGGTGAATGCTTTGGGGCTCAATCCTAGACAAAACCTGTGGCAACCAGAAGATGTTGAGAGCAGAAGAAATAATCTTCCCCAAAGGATATGCCCCCAAATTGGTTATCCAATGCCAAATGCCCAGCCCTAAGATCAACCAAGCACACACATACACACACACACACACACACAACACACCATATCATATATTCAGAGCAGGTTACAGTTGTGTATTTATGAATATATATGTATATATTATATATAATGGATATATTATATATTAACAATTTAAAAAGAGATGATGAGCTTAAGAGAGTGCAAGAGGTGTGCATATGAGGAGTTAAAGGAAAGAAAGAGAATGGGAAATGACATGATTCATTATCAATGGAAAAGTAAAACTATTTTTGAGAAATGTAAATGGCATTTTGACTTTTACTTCTTTTTTAGTGGCCTCTGAAACAGTATATATACACCCACATACACACATTAACAAATAGTCTAATACAGACAGGCACTCATGCATATACATAATACAGTCACATACCCACACACCATACCACACACATACTGCACATACACACACTTACAACATACACATGCTCACCCTAAAATGAAATTAAAGCAGCCTCTTACATATTTTTATTTCTATGACTTTTGCACTGCCCATTACATCTTCATTTTGATCTTTTCTTCCAGGTAACTTGAGGTGGCTTCAGACAGACTAAACGATGTCTTTGAGTACAGGTGAACCCGAAGTAGAAACTTACAATAGAATCATGTAATAAACTCGAGGTAGTCATTGCTTTGGTCTCCAGCCTGGGAAATTCTTGCATGCCAAGTGCCTGATAGAACCAGTCAGCAGGAACACATGCATCTGTTGTACACAGCAGAATTTTTCTCTCCAGGGCATTGTGATGCCATTGAGTGAGTTTGAGATACAAAACAATGACATTCTGGGGAGCTGTGTGTCAGTGTATAGCTATTCCTCCTGAGGAAAATTCTGAGCACCATTTATTTAGAACCAAGGTGATCTTAGATTCCTAGTTGCTATGCTTTAGTCTTCCCTAATTTCCTATGCTGGAACATATTGTCTAATATTATAGTCTTAAGATATGGGCCTTCAGGATTAAATTAGGTTATGAGAGATCCTTCAACTATTCTTTAACAATGTCCTCAAATATATCTCTGTTGTTGGTATTTAGAATGAGGAACTTTGTTCCTCAAGTTTTCATATTCTGTGAGTGTAGAGTAGCATGGCTTTGTCCTTTCAGATCTTTCTTAAATTTCTGAGCATAAAAAGATGGTAACAGATGAGTATGAATGAGCATTAAAGTGGTAGAATACAGGGCCCAATTTCCAGCTTTTTGAGCAAGCACTAATCCCCTTGGTGACATGAGTTTTTCACTCTTAAGCCATTAATAGTATTTTTCAGCTAAATGTTGGGAGCAACATAATGTTTAGAATGGCAATAAATGTTCATTGATAAAGCAGTGACTAATATTTTGAGGATAACCAGATGTTTTCTAATTATATTTAAGCCTATACAGCAGGGGAAAGCCATGTTTCATTTTATAATAGAACAATGAACCAATAACTGAGAAAAACCAGGGCCAATTAGGAAAGTTAACTATGCCAAGAACTAAGCCATAAGTGATGTTTTTAAACCTCAAAGTTAAGATGAGAAACAGTAGCGGAAATGAGGTGATGGTAGTGTTGATACTTGTCTTAGAGTCATAGAAGCCATGATGTAAGTACTACACTCAACCAAGAAGCTGCATATTCTAAACATGAAAACATGTTCATCTATATTGAGTTACCTTTCATTAAACATTTTGAATTGTTGCAGACTCTTTAAGTCATAGAAAGAAACATGATAGGAGGATCAAGGTTGTAAGAGCACAAAGAATACTACAACACTTCAGTTAACTACTGGGGCAGGCACACACAGACACACACAGACACACATGTGTGTATTACTTCCACAAATTGTCTTCTAAATTTATTAGAATATATTAATTTCACAAAGTAATAGTTTGATGATGATATTTTCATATATGTATAAAATGTACTTTGATCATCTTTATTCTCCTATATAATCTCTCACCTTCCCTTCTGCTGGACCATATCTTTCCACTTGCCACCATATCTTTCTATGTTCCTAAACATTTTTTGTGTGTGTTTCAATCCATACTTGATGGTAAATCTATATTGTTTGATTTTCTAAGACTCATGAGTTCTACTCAAAATTATTTTTTATCCCATTAAATTTCAGGCAAAATACATGATTTAACTCCTTATTATGCCTAAGAATATACATTCTTCCAAATAAGATGTAAAGAATCTGAATCAATTATTATTGTTAAATATAAGTATTATAATATTTTATATTTAATATAATTATATAAATACATTATACATATTAAATATACATATATGTATGTATACAAACACATACACTTATATATGTAGTTCAGTTTCACATGAAAGATAACTCAACATTGATGAACATGTTTGCATGTTTAGAATCTGCAGTTTCATGATTGATTCACTGTGGCACTTAAATCATGGCTCCTACAACTTTGAGGTCAGTGTCAACACTACCATTACCTCATTTCCTCCATTGTTTCTTATCTTAACTTTGAGGTTTATAAACATCATATGATGGCTTAATCCTTGGCGTGCATTATTTAATTCAATCCTGGTAAACATCCAAGTTATAGAGAACTCTAAGTTTTGACTACATCTCTGGACAGGATCACAGTTGGTGAGAACATTGTGTGTGGATGACCTTAGGGTTCAATTGTTTTTGAACAAATGGCTTAAGTTGAAGTAAATATAGTTCTGTTTTACAAACTGCCTTGAGGAAAACACCCTATTTCTCTGACAATCTTTTTTGGGGTACTTATTCTGACAACAGATATCTCTTTGTATCACATTAAATAAAGGAAAAATAAAATTAGCATGTTTAGCCTTTCCCCTATTATTTAATTTTATTGTGAAAAGCCATTAGATTCATTTGACATACAAAGAAAGTTTTGTCATCTCAGGGACACAGCACAGATATGGCACCACAGAAACAGCACAGTCATGGCTGTGCACTTAGCAAATGTCTAAGTATAAAATAAACATTAGAAAGAAAAAGGTCAAGCATATTTAATGGCAGGTGTATTTAATTTTGCAATTTGAGAGACTGCCATGGAAAGAACTGAACTAAATCAATGGGTTATGTTTGGTGATGTAGCCAGGGTTTCTGACTCATCTTCACTATTAATGGAATGAGGTTTATCAGAGGTGCCATAAAATTTCTCTTTAATGACCTTAACCCTATATAGAATATCTCACTTTGTATTCTAATCAACCAGACTATGATTCTTGTTGTGTTATGGGAACAAATGGGACTCCAGGAACCAAATGATTTGTTCCTGCTTCATTTGCTTATGGATATAAAATATATATTTACCAACACTCTTATGTTAATGGATAAATGCCTACTCTTTAATTAGACAGAGATCTATTCACAAAAATAAAGTCACAACTTACCTTCTAAATAATGGACCAGGCCTATTGTTCCATGTAATCTAAATAATCCCAAATTAATGGTAATTGCCATTTATTCTAAATAGACAGACAGTGATTCTATGCTAGTAAGCCTCACCATTGACTCCTGAAAATAAACTATCAGTATGTCAGGTACAGACATGGCAGCAGATTCCATCATCCCCATTAGATTAAAAGTCTTTCATGCTTTTCCAAACCATAAATATTTTCTTTGCTTGAAGTTTGGGTAGGACTTCAACCTTAACTGGCAAACTACATTGTTATAGTCTTTGAGTATAATGATATTCTCCTTTAATATTCTACTGCATGTTGTGCAAAAGCATAATGAAAACTATCAGATGGCTAACAGTCCTGCATACCATAAATGAAGGTAGCATTCCCTCATAGCTGGAGGCCCCACTACCTTTTGCTCTACTAATCCAATATCTTCTAATAACCAATGGTTTGTAGCCTGAGTCCTAAAGACACTTTCTTTGTTTCTCCACTTTCTTAGATTTTGTTTGTTTATTTTGCTTTGCATTTTAATGGACTGATACACAATGGACTCACCTGCACTCCTCCCCTCCAGAGATTCAGAGTAGGGACCTAAATGGCTTAAATATAAAGTATAGAGTGGTTTTGCTGTAGAGAGATGCAGGGGGCATAATATCTCCTGATAAGAACTTTGCATTCTCTAGTCCAATTCCTGAAGCTTGTCCCCAAAGGAACTCATCTAGGATTCTTCTTGACAGCAGGGCATGGAGCTCTCAGTTCCTCATCTCCAAGCTCCTCATGGTCTTCCAACACCTAGCATGAGAAAATTTGTTGAAGTAATTCTGGGACTCAGAGGTTAATTGATTTTTGGTTCCTAGATATAATCTTATAGGTAAGCTTCTATATGTATCCATAAAGAAAAATAATAAGTTAGCAAGTTTTGGCAAAACAGACTTTTAATTATCAAAATCTCTTTTGCCTGTGGTCCAAATATTGGGAAACTGTATCCTGATAGGCCTTCAAAACTGTATCTATCAAGTTCCAGGGTAAATATCTGATGGTCTTCACTCAAGGATTGGATCAAATACATCTACCTATCACATATTTCTCAAACAGATAGGCTTAGGATCTCAGGAGTGGCAGGGATGTATTAGGATATTAGCTGATACTTCTCACTTAATGGGATGACCCCTTAAAGATATTCTGGCTCTCCTTTGAGTGTTTATACTTCACATCAAATAACTTGTTCCTAGATTCCAAAGGACCTTCTGGCTTACAAGTGCTCATTTTTTTATATTGTTAATCTCTACTATTTGAATTCACTAAAATATTATTAAGATAATATTCCACCCTTTCACGTGCCATTTTGCTTCCAATTTAAAGTACAGTTTGCCTGCTTTGAAGCTACTTTCAGTGAGCTTCCAATTTGTGATTGCTTTGCTATTATTACTTTAGTTAATTCTAATACTTGAAATAGAGAGATAGCTTTTTGTTAATCAGCATTTAATGTGAATTACTGATGTCAGATCATATGTGAAAATTATTATCATTTCCCTTACAGATACCATTGAGTCCTGGTCTCTACTTACCTGGAATTGTGGCATACTTGGTTGAATTAATAGTTTCATTATTGCTTTGTAACTTATTTATGGCTAACAGACACTATTACAATATGTACTAACTGTAAGTATGCCTTCTTGAAAGTGCATGTTCCTGTTGAGATTTGAATAAAATATATTAACTTATGCTGAAAACACTCCATTAACTGTGGGTCTCAGATCTAGCAGTACTGGAAGCAGTATGTTTGGTGGCTGTAACAGCAGTAGTTTATTGCAGGGCCCATAAAATGTGAACACACATGGAAGAGTGAGGAAATCAGAGAGCAGATGTGGGAGCCAAATGGGCAACTAAATCTCCCAATGCTATGTTCTCTCTAATCCCTTCTGTAGTATTTTACCTTCCTCCTGTAACTTACACTGAAGAAGAAAGTAATTGGGACTCATCCAGAGGTTAGAAACAGGAGCCAGATGGGTGGTCTGAGTCAGACATCCTCCTCTACTTTTCCAAATATATACAGTGAAAAATCATTAAAGGATTACATCACTTTTGCCATCTGAGCCAGGGATGATTGTACCAAATTTTTAAACAGGTGTTCAGTTGCAACATGTTTTATAAAACTATTGATCATGTTTTTTGCCAGCCTGTTCCCCTGTGTTCTACTGAGAGTTTTCAGGTTTTTAAATCTCCTAATGGTATAGATAATATCAATGTGAATATTAGACTAAAATAAATTACAGAAAACACAATGAATATTTTAAAATATTGAAAGAGTATATGTAGATGACTCTAGTATAAGTCTGTTCAAGCCCAGATAGAACTTCTTTTTTGGGGAACAATTAAATCATACTCATTTAGTTTATCATGTTATCATGTATCTAGGATGACCCTTTCTGGTTTATGGTAAAATATAATTGTCTCTCATTCTTCAGAAAGGCAGAAAAGCTAACTCCTGGTGTCATTAACGCATTGAGCAGCTTCTTATGGAAGCCAATAGATCTGTAACACTAATATTTGTGTCTGGACACACAGACTAGATTGTAAAATATATCAGATGACTTCCTTGGGGTGTAGGCTGCAAAAAATAATGTAGGCCACTCGGTTCATATACCTATGATATCAATGAATCTGAACTGTTCCCCACAGAATGATGGAAGGTAGGTGGGAAACAGCAAGCCTTAAAAGAAAGCCTAGAGGTCAAGCTGAGATTGAGTTTGATGATTCAATTCAGGAAAAGTATGAACCACAAAACAAGCACAACTGGATTTGATCAAATTTGAAGAGTAATTGCCTCAAAGGACACTGTAACTTAACTAAAATACTGACCCAATAGAAAGCATTTTCAGGTAATAAATTTGATAAGTGACTTTCATTTAGGGTACAAAAATGACCTTATACACATTAATAAAAAAAAAACTCAGTTTGAGGCAAAAAAAAAAAATCTGAATAGATACGATTTTTAAAAAAATAACCACACAAATGGCTCCAAGTACATAAAGATATTATCTATTTCATTAGTCCTTAGGAAACCTTCATAGTCTCATTATATACCATGTTATAATTACTAGTACAGACAGAGTCAATGTCAACCACTGTAAGAGTGTAGAACTGAAACTCACAGATAGCTGGTAATGACATAAATGGTGAGGCCCTTTAGGAAAGCAGTTCGGTTTCCCTAGAATTCTTAAGCAGAGGAATAGCAAATTTTCTAGCTGTTGCATTTTAAAGTAAAATATCCACCCCCAAACTGAACCAAAACCAAACCAAAAAACCTTATGCACAAAGGAACATGTATACTGCAGTGTTCTCAAAAATAGGCAAAAGGCAAAAGGCAAAAAAAAAACCCAATAAATTAATGGGAAAGTAAATGAAGTACATCCACATTATAAAATAGTATTTGGCTATGGAAATTAATGAAACATACTAAAATATGGCTGCTTTATTTTTTATTGGATATTTTTATTTATTTACATTTCAAAGGTTATCCCCTTTTCAAAGTTTCACCTCTGGAAATCCCTATCCCATCCTCCCTTCCTCCTGCTTCTATGAGGATGCTAAACCCACCCCTCCCACCTACTCACGCTGGCATTCCCCTACACTGGGGCATCTAGCCTTCCAGGACCAAGGGACTCTCTCTCCCATTGATGTCCGACAAGGGTATCCTTTGCTACATATGCGCTGGTGCCATGGGTCCCTCCGTGTGTACTCTTTGGTGGTTTAACTCTGAACTCGAGGGGACAGTCTGGTTGGTTGATATTGTTGTTCTTCTTATGGGTTGCAAACCCCTTAGTGGTGGCACACTCCTGTAGTCCCAGTAGCTTGGGAGACTGGATAGGCTCATGCTTGAGAGTTCAAGGCCAGCATCCTGAGTGTCATGAGTATCTATTAAAATAAGATAAGCTAAGTAAAAGAAACTGACCACAGAGGTCACCTACTGTAGTTCTATATCAAAACCTAGCAACAGAAACAGAAGCAGAGAAATGCTCCTTAGGAGAAGAGTGAGGATAGAAGATATGGGAGAGAGGACTAAAGCCTACACAGTTATTTCAGAAGTGATAATAATATTATAAAATTGATGATAATGATGGCTTGCCTTATCTATAAATGTATTAAAACTATTTAGATTAAGAATTTTAATTTGATATGGTAGATACATAAAAATTTCAAAGCTGTTAAAAATAAATATTTTTAAAGCATATGACCTATATGAATAATATTTAATTCATAGAAGTCATAAAAAATGTCTTGAAAACTAGGAAAATACATTCATAAATGAATATACTTAAAATTAGAAAGAAATGAAATACTTCTTTCTTGTTTCCCTAAGTACTAAAAAATACTTATGAACAGCCAAGTAAGTTTTAGACCCAGTGAGAGACACTCTATCTGTCTGATAGCAGAAGTTATGATGAGTGATTACCATCTCAAAATATTGTATTGGCATAAATATAGTTGTATGCATTACAAACAAAATGTGCACTATTTATGACAATATGGTAAGAGTTGCCATGTGTAAACATAGGCTTTTTGTCTTGGAGATGAAGGGTGATTTACTCAGTTGCTGCCTACTAGCTATAAAAGTATTCAGACAACAAAGTGTTTGAAGTGCACCCAAGATATCTATAAAGTGTTGAGACCTAGATCCCATATGAAATAAACAAGAAAACAGGTGTTGTGGATCACACATGCAGCTTGCTTCTAATCGTAACTCTGAGAATGCAGATACTTGCTGAGTCTTGTGGCAACTTGGCCACTGACCCTAAACCCTAGCTGAACAAGTTACATGTGGGTTAGCAAGAGACTGTCTCAAAAACTGAAGGTGGACAGTATTAAGGAAGTACACTCAAAATTAGCCTCTGGCCTCTGCAAGCATGTGCTCACATTCACACACACACACACACAGATACACACACAACACACACACACACACACACACACACACACAAATTGGTGTTGACACAGTTGTAAATTACAGTGAAACAGACCTGTGTCTGTCCTTCCTACCTAAACTCAAGTTCCAGATAGTAAACTAAATTGAAAACTAAAATTAGGCCTATTTAATATGTACAGATCAGAACTACAACTGTTTACCAAGGCAAAGAAACAGAATCTACAGTCTAACTAACGAGAAACAATTTATATTTTCTGGATTAAAAATTAGTAGTTATTTGCTTGTCTAGATTTTGTTACCTAATGGATGGTATTTAAGTCCTGGAGATATAGTGACATCTGAATTATGAAAAGACAAAACATGAAGAGAAACAGCTAGAGTCTACATTATACAAAGTGTTTTCACGAAACAGAGAAAAGAACAAAACAACCCAATGGACAAGTTGTGAGGGGTGGAGAGTTTAGGGATACTATGATGAAACCTTCCAAACTAGACTCTTTTCAAATCTGAGGAATTCAATGCTCATAGTTCTAGAGGCTAGAAGTCTGAAAGTTGTGTTGGAAGGGACAGTTCATTCATAAGCCACTCAAGAAGACTTGCCTGCCTCTTTCCTCTCTGGTAAGTCAGTGACCCAGGCTTTCTAGGTTCCAGTGGCCTACTCCACTTTTACCTCATTCCCTTCATGGGGTTTCCGTGTGTGCCTCTCTTGTCACATAATGTTTTCATATAAGGGTATCAGTAACACTGGATGAGAAATTCTATATCCCATCAAATACTCATTTTCACACAAAATACTTTCAAAGTCCTTATTGGCCAATGACAATATGCTGTAGAGTCCTGGAAGATTTTCTTTGGAGACACAACTCAATACAGATAAGAAAGGATAGTTTTCAGTATTGTTCTTGTTAAGCACAGATTCATTTATGTCATAATGTCACTTTGAAATCACAAGATGATCATTAAAGTGTGATGTGTGCAAGCTATTTTTTTTACAATGTCCGAAAGTCACATGAGTGAATGCCACATATATGACCCTGGATTCTTAAGGCCTATGGCTTTACATTCAGAGAAGAGGCTTCCCAGGCAATTTTAATAATTTGAGAAGTTATTATTCTTTTGTTTCTATGTATATTTTTATGTAAAATAGTGTGACTACTTCTATGTGTGTTATGCTCACATAGAGGCCAAAGCCTAACAGTTGGTGTCTTTCTTAATCACTATTAACCAGTTGTTTTGTTGTTGTTGTTTTCTTTGTTGTTTGTTTCTTTCTTTCATTGTGAACATGATCTATTACCTGGTCTGGAGTTCACCAGTTGGGCTATGCTACACGAGTACTTTAAAAAATAACTTTAAGAATTACTTAATGAGTACTATATTTATGTAATTTGTATCCCTTGATCTTCCAGTCCAGCTCTTCTTGTGTCCCCCAAATCTCTCACAAATTCATAGCATTTTCTTTCCTTTATTATTGTTGTTAGATATATAACAATATGGAACATATGTATACATATGTGCATACAAATAAATGGTTGGTGTACATACAAATGATTATATGTATACATATGTTACATATTATATACATATATATATATATATATTATATATTATATATTATATATATATATAAAACAACCATAATAAAAGGAATGGAAAGATGAATCTCTGAAGGAGTAGGAGGATACATTTGGCATTTTTCTTATTTGTCTAATTATTTCCATTTGGACAGGATAAACTGTCAGGTGGCTCCATCCCTGGAGAACACCAATTCTCCCTCCACCAGCAGTCATTAATTGACTATAGTTCTTCATCTAAGGATGAAGCCTTATGAATTCCCTCATGAATGTTTGGGTGTCAACTGATGTTATTATACTGATCTTGTTTTAGGAGCTCATACTGTCAAAATTTCATGAGTGCATCTTCCCTGTTATTTATAGAAGACACTCTGTTATAGGAGATGTCCTGGTCCTCTGGCTCTTAATAATATTTCTGCTCACCATTCTACAGTGTTTCCTAAGTCTTAGATGTAAGGGTTGTGTTGTAGATATATAACCTGGAGTTAGTCACCCAATGGTCAGTTGTTCTCTATATCTCATTCAGTTGTAAACTTCTTTGATTTGCAGTGAGAATTATACTTCTTTATGTATAAAAGAATGAGTATTATAATGTAGTAGGGAACTACACTGATTTTACAAAGTGGGACCTCACCAACCATGGGTAATTTGTCTATGTATTCAGTAGTATGCACAAATTGCCACCTATTGAGTAAATCCTATGTCTAATTACAAAGATGTCATTTACCCCCCCCCAGGATATAAGTGCCATTATTGAATCCTTGTGGACATCTTGCTGTGATCGTCATGGTTGACATTCATGTGCTTATAACAAGATAGAACTATTAATAGTTTCCATTCCTTGGCAGGTTTCACTACACCTTTGAAAACTGTGAGGGCTTGTTTCTAGGTAACATTATTCCACTTCATATCCTGCTCAGTTCCTCTGAGTCTTGTGTTTGAAGTATGTGTCTTCAGTAATAGTATCTTATCTTCAAATTCTGGGAGTAAACAAGGACATGCACAGAATGAGAGTCTCTTGAATTCCTCTGACCAAAAAGTGGAGAGAGACTCCCCATGCCTAGTACATAATCTATGACTCTTTGTCAGGCATTATCATCTCATATGGCTTGAATTCTAGCCAAGTATATATTCGTGTGTGTGTGTGTGTGTGTGTGTGTGTGTTGAGAGAGAGAGAGAGAGAGAGAGGGAGAGAGAGAGGGAGAGGAAGAAGAAGAGGGAGAGGAGAGAGAGAGAGAGAGAGAGAGAGAGAGAGAGAGAGAGAGAGAGAGAGTTAACTAAAAAGGGAGAGGGACAGCAATATGGGAACCACAAATAAATAATACTTTGAAAAGCCATAGAGAAAAATTTACCAAAATTAGTATAATACAGAGAGGGTGTAAAGGGTTGGGGTAGGGGAGAGAAAGGGAGAAGGAGAGGGAGGGAGAGGGGAAAAAAAGGAGGGAAGGAGGGAGGGAGAGAGAGAGAGAAGAGAAGGAGAGAGAGAGAGAGAGAGAGGAGAGAGAGAGGGAGAGAGAGAGAGATGGATTTTAGAACAGGGTTAGAGCCTGTTTACTTTGGTTAACTCCAGTTGGGCATCACAAGGCACCCTCATCACAGAGGAGGAAGGGAGAGCACAGTGGCAGAGTGAGCACCCCTAGCCAAGTAATTCTCTTCTCCTCAAAGTCTGAAGTCTGTGAGGACTGAATAAGAGCTGAATAGGAGCTCTATTGTTAAATCCCCTCAATCTGCAAATTGAGTGTTTTTCCACAGCACTGTGTTTCTGTTCCTAAAAATAAAATGAAGAGAAACCACACCCAAAATGATGTTGCCTGAAAGTGTTTACTACAGCACATGCCAGCCCAGCTAGTGCTGGTGAGAACCAGACCAGCTACATTTTGTATATGAAAATATTCTTAAAATATTAAGCAAAGATATGCATCACAAATGCTTATAAATATTCTCATATACTATGAGGGAAATTTAATGAGATGCTTGAATGTCACTGGAATTAGCATCTGTGTAAGATTAGCTGTGTTTCCTGAATTTCCAAGTGGCAATTATACCTCTAAGTTTTTATTATTAGCTTTAAAATTCAGGAGTGATAATTGAACATGGGTAATATAGTTTTCAGTAACATTGGTTTGTTCCCTTGAGAGGCTCTGCATTCTATTTAGGCTCCTCCATTGGACCTGTTTAGCTAGAAATCAACAACTATGAAAGCCTGTTCTAGGTTAAAAAATGGGATTCACTTGATTTAGAAAGTTTTATGTATAGCCCTGAATCTGTCACCAAGTACTTTTATTTTCTCTATATTCTTATCGTAAAAGCATGCTCCTCATGTGAATGCTATACATTATTTAAAAAAGGAGAAAGGTCAGATGGAGGTGGCTTGCGATTAAGAAAATGGTGTCAAATGCTCAAGCTGCTCCCAGTCAGCAGATTACAAGTTGTGACTTAATTTAATTTAGCATTTATATTTTATGTCTTTTTTATTTTTATTAACTGTATTTTACTTATAAACTTTATATTTTAATTAATAATTTCTTTGATTTAAAACGCCATTTCATTCAGGGTTACATAGGATTTTGGGAGCAAAAAAGTATACTCAATTTGAGCTTTCCTGTGATTTTTGTGATATGCTCATAGACAGAGATCATGAGATCAGTATGTGGTATGTAGATGTGTACTTAGAAGCTGAATACTGCTTCAAACCTCACTTTCTAATTCCTTTTCTCTCAAATGCCTGCCTGTAAACAACTTGTAAAACGAAGAGAAAAGTAAGTTACCTGAGTTTGAAATGCTGCCTACAATGGCTTATTTCCTGTATTTTAGCACCTAATGATCAGCCTTTTGTTAGTCAGTAAACAACACGTAAAGATTCTGCTATGTGAAGGAAGAAGCAGTGCTAATCAAGGGAAAATAGCTGCAAGAAACTCGCAGTAAGGAAAAGAAATATCAAGAACCATATTGCTAAGTATTGTCTATTCCCTTGAATAAACAATGGAGCTAATTTTTTGTGAATGACAGTGTTTTCATGTCATTGCATTATAATTCCTTCCATTTTTATTTCTTTTTTTTTTTCATTTGTTCTAAGGTGGTAAATTCTATCTTGTGGGCTTTAAATATCAAGAAAGTTGCTTGTCACTAGTAAATTTTCATTTTGCACCACGGAGAAGCTTGTGATCTTCCATTCTCTGTTCTTCTCTGCTGTGACTGCTGTTGATCTTAGCATAGTGTATTTCTGCATTTCTTATGTGACACTACCCTGAGATGAAGAAACTGTAGAAGAGAAAGAGCAAAGGGCAGCATAAGGAAGGAAGGTCAGGAAAGGATGAACTTAGAAAGGCAGAAGAACGGAAGTTGAGGTCTGTGTTCTACTAATGGCTAGGCAACTGTATCTGTATCTGTATCTGTATCTGTATCGTATCTGTATCTGTATCTGTATCTGTATCTGTAGCATTCTGTTCTGTAGCATATCTGTTCTGTAGCATATCTGTTTCTGTAGCATATCTGTTCTGTAGCATATCTGTTATGTAGCATATCTGTTCTGTAGCATTCCTGTTCAGAGAAGGATGTGATTAATTTTCCTCAGTTTTCAAAATATTCAGTGGAAGATAAAACACTTGCTCAGTTTTTCACATGTCAACTTGGAGGATGTGAAATTTTATTTTAATCTCCTTTATGGTTTGTTTGGTTAGGATATGCTTCTAACCCTTGACAGATGTTTGACACGGCTGCATAAAATCCATTCTAAGAGCTTTCCTGGTGCAAAACCACAAAACTCAATCTACTCCAGGAAAACAGAGTCTGTTAAGGAGTGCTTCCAAACTCATCTACTTACTGTATGGTCTCTGAAAGGTAGGTGGCACCTAATATCTGATAGTCTCCAGAAATACACACACACCCCACACACACACACACACACAACACACACACACATCGGGGTGTGTGTTGTAATTTATGAATATACTTTCCTCTCCTCTCTCACAAGGGCAAGTCCTGACTTAAAAACAGCTCCATCAGCAATCATGTCTGAAAGCCATACTACAATGTACTGAGAAAGAAAATAGCAATAGCACCCCTGTGCTCAGGGCCTGCTGTGTAACCTAAGCAACTGCACACTAGCTGAGATCAGTGTAACATATGGGGCAGACCTCCCTTCCCTCATCTCAGTGGACCTGTGCGATAGGAGTTTGTGTTGTTCACAGAAAAATGGGGTATTTCTTTCTTTCAGATGACTTTCTATCACGAAAGTACTTAGAGTCACAGTTTCTCCTGAATTATGGTCCTGCTGTGCTTGAGGTTAGACTTCTAAAGTCAGTGTTCTCATGAGGAGGGAGTCCTGGGCCCAATAAGCTTCTGACTACTGAAATTGTTGTAGGATATTTAATCACATTGTGACCCTGAGATTGTGTTATTTACCTAAAAAAAAAAAAAAACATTTATAGTTGTGTTGTGTCTAAGTTCCTTAGTATTATAAAGGTAAAGTTAGTTTGTAGAAAGAAGTACCCATATTTGAAAGTGATCAATAATTGAGTGGCAAAATGGTGAATCAGAGAAAAATATTTGATAGAATAGGATATAAGCAACTCTCAAAAGATGAACTAGAAAAGGAAAACTATCCAAGAGAGCACAGAGAGAAAAAGGGGGATGAAAAGAGTAAAGAAGCTTTACCAGGAGAGTTTTAAGAGATGTGTTGAAAAGAGAACAAGCTAGATACAGATGAAGACAGTATTAGAGAGAATGAGGAGACAGAAGATTAGAACATACTGCCAAAAATGGTATGATGCCAAACAAAGCAATTCTGAACAGGTCTAAAGAAGCCAGATTGAATTAGTTTGTGTAGAGAAGAGTTTGAACCATAACAGCTAAATTGACATGCAAGCCAGATACAGAAAGAAAACAAAAGTAAGAAAGATTATTCAGCAAAGAGTCTCAGAAGCTGAATGTACTCTAGGTCTACATTATATTATATGGAGGCTAGAAGCTTCCAGGACTAGGCCTAGGTTAGCAGACAAAGGCAGTAAGCCTTGGAGATGACAATTACTTCAGTAGAATATAAAATATTTTAACATAGATCTAGAAGCAACACACACTGATTCTTCTCTTGTTCTCAATCCAATCTGTCACATACTCCTCTGTGTCTGCAAGAACACTAGGGCACTAGTCTGTCTTATGCCTAGGATGAAGAGGAAATTAGAGAAGCAGCCCCACTGTGCCTTATGTCATATAATCTTCAGGAGCACTGTGTATGGTTCATAGCACTGCTATGCTTAGTTTCCAATTGAGTAGGCAGAAGTTCAATAACATCAGATTGGGGATTTCAATCCATTTCTTCTGGTGCCAAAGGAGATATTGTTCTTACTATTATGTTTTTCTCCCTCTATAACATGAAAAAGGGTTTTTTGTTTTTACATTTTTACCCCTTTATTCTTTCCCATGTTTTCTTTCCTCCTCATTCATCTTTGCCGAAATTAGTGTAGTCTTCAATGACTCCACTTAATCATTATGTACTTTGAGACAGTACACATAATTAGCCTTGCATAGGTTCTACATTGCATTGTGGGACATTGGTATGTCTTAATTTTATATTCCATTTTATATAGATGTTATTCTTTAAATAGTACACTGATAAGACAGCACAGGGACTCTGCAGATATTTTTCTTTGATGAAGTATTCAGAAGATACTCTGCTTGTTGAAAGGTGATTCTGTTTTGTACATTGTTAGATTATCTATCTTGGGCTCCTCTGCCTGACTGCCTCCCTTCTTCCCTCTCTTCTTACCACCCTTTTTCCTTCATTCCTTTCTCCATTTCTTCATTCATTCCTTTGTTTTTTCCTTCCTTTTGAGAAAGGGTCTCATTCTGTAACTCAAGCTCCTCTTAAACTCAGGCAATCAGCCTACCTCAGCTTCCTAGGGGCTGAGATTACATACAAGAGTTACTACACCTTACTTCATTTTTGAAAGTTTTTATTTTTCTGTAAATTCGATAGAAATCTTGCAGAGCAAAACAAAAATATGGTTAAAACATAACAAAAGATTGAGTATGTGCAAGGTTTGACATTAGATGATACTTGAAAGGTAAAGCAGGAAGATCACAGGTTTGAGGCCAGCTAACATCGTTTTTGGAAAGCTTTTAGCTCAAGTTCCAGTAGAGAGAAAAATGTTGCAAGTTGAAGTTGTGCAAAAGTTATATCATGATCCAAACTGTAAAACATACATGGAAATTAATGTACTCCAAATTTCCATAAGACTATCTCTCTGGATAGCAACATGGAGGAGGTGTGTTTCAATTTCTATAACTTAAAAAAATATAATCTTTGTTTTTATTTTGCTACCCAACCTTAAGCTCCTGGAAGAGCCATGCTGTGAGTGCCCACCCAGGTTCCCTCAGATCTCCGGATAAAAAATAATACACACACACACACATACAAACACACACACACCCCAGTTAATCTTAAAATACCTTTGCTAACTCAATGACTGGGCACTCCTGAACCTCTCCTCCCATTCGAGGCATAATCAGATAGAGTGGCCATTGGCTACTATCTAAAAACTCACAGTTGAAAAACAAGTTGGCTTTTTCTCCTGCAGCTACAACCCTGTTCTTCTCCCCAGTTCTCCTGATCCTCTATCCTCCCTGCCTCTGCTAGCTTGCCTGCAGGGGACCAGGACATCTCACCTATTCCACCAGTATCATTATTGATGGATCAAAAACCAATTGAGGACCAGGACCTTAGCATAAGACGCACTCCCTACAGTTTTTCTAGTAAACATTTTTAAAAACCAGAAGAGACTGCTCACTGGCAAACTGCCCTATTAGTTATTTGGACTGGGCAAGAAGAGCAGGACTTGTCAAGGAAGTGTCATTTCCATTAGTGAGTAAGACCTTAAGAGATTCTTCTATCCACAACCTCTTATCTAGAGGTAGAGCCAGACAGACAGCAAAGAAATTTCAAATGGTAACATAGCTATCATTAGAAGGACAGAAAGCTGTGACAGGAAAATCAGGTTACAGAGGATGGTTAGACAAGTAGCTTCTAGGAAGAACTTACTGGATCAAAACCTAGAATCATTAGAATCATGGTCCACACAGCACAGACAGCTTATGTTTCTTTCCATTTACACTTACTTCTTGAAAACCCCATTCTGCCATTACCAGATATTATCATGAATACGATAAATTATTGAAGTTGTTTTAATTTGCTTTTTAATTGCCATAATTTGGAAGCCTTTGAAACTATAGTGTACATGTTACCACACAATGTTTCTTCACCTGCCAAGTTTACCTTACTTAAAAACCTGCTTGTAGAGTCCTCATAAACAAAGAGGGATATATTGTATTCAAACCCTGAAGAACTGCTTGATCAGAGCTAACAAGACTGGGGTAACTGTATGATAAGGAATTGTTCTGTGCTGTGGTGCCACACAAATATGAAAATAAGTAGAGACTGATGTATGGGGAGCAGAATGAAGATCTCTGTGTGAGTGGCTTGACCAGAAGGAGATAAAGCAGGTGCTGAATGTAAGTAAATCAGGAATGTGGCTGGGAAGTCCCTAGGTAGCAGAGAGGGTTAGAAATATCTGCTCAGTCATTGTGATTAAAGAGTGTTGAATAAATCTGTAAATCTCCATCTCAATTATTTGAGCTAGCCAGGTTAGAAAAAACTTCCACTTTTAAATTCATTGTCATAAAGCATTGAGGGTCTAGACAGCCTATTTCAGTGAAGACACTCAAATTAGTTTAAATGCCTTGAGACAATCAGCGTGTGCTAGTACTGCTCTACTAATGCCACATTATGATCACTCATGTGCTAATGGAACTTTATGATCATGCATGTGCTAATGGTACTCTATAATCACACATGTGCTAATGTTAACTCTATGATCACACATATGCGAATGCCATATTATGATATTTCATGTGATAATTCCACTCTATGATCACACATGTGCTAAGCTATTATATGATGAATCATGTGCTAGTGCCACTGTATGATCATACATGTTCCAGTGCTACTATATGGTCACTCATGTGCCACTCTACAAGCACAGACATGCTCATGACACTCTGGGATTGCAGACGTCCTCACACCATACTACACTCTCTAAAATATACAAACCTTCATTTATCTCCTTATTAGGAATTATCATCAGACAATAAATTGCACATATTGAAAGCAGACAAATCTATAATCCTTAAGTAAATACAGGCCCTGTCCACATAAGGATTTTTTGTTTAGTAACAACCACACAGATGCAAAGGGCTTACCACAGAGTGGTAATGGAACTGACATAATGTCATTTGGGAATAAATCATTCATGCACTTGTGGTTATGTTGGTGAAACAAATCTGTTTTCCAGTTATGTAAATTCAAACACATAGAATTCATGTGCAGGAAGTATCACTTGCTAATGATAATATGTGACTTGCTGATTCATGCATTACTATACTACCCTACTTAAGCATTATTTTAGAATTCATTTCTATCTTTAAATTTTTAAATGAGCTTAACTGTAAAATAGCATGAGACACGTCTTTAGGAAGAATTCCAGAAGCATGTCTTGTTGTTCTAGGAGATGACAGCCCCAGATATGTTATTATGCATGAAGGCATTCCAAGATGAGAGTTGGAAGGCACTGGAAAGAATTCCCCTGGTTCTACAGTCTTGATTATATGTATGTTTGTGTAGCAGGATGTATTAGCATTTGACAAAAGTTAAAAAGGTAAAAATAAAGCTTAAAAACTTTAAAGCTGAGGACTGGGGAGATGTTCCTGTCAGGGACATGGTCCCTTGTGAACAGGAGGCCTGGTATTTGATCCCAACAGTCGCATAAAAGGTTAGGAGTGGTGACACCTGTCTCCATTCCTACTGCTGAAGAGGCAGAGCCAGGATCCTTAGGGATAACTGTTCAGCTACTCTAGTTTGCTGAGTTCCAGACTAGTAAAAGACCCAGTCTCAAAATAGAATGAAATGCACCTGAGGTTGCCATATGTCATCCACAGGCACATGATACATGTACATGTGTACAGACATATGCACATACACCCCCACATGTGAACATGCTCATTTGTATCTGAACACACACATAAAAGATGAGAACTAAGAAAAATTTATAGTATAAGGAAATCATGAAAAACATTCTTTTGTAAAATTTTACAATATATTTGTGTTTTAAGCTGTATTGTTATAAAAATACTCCAAAAGCTTAATAAAACTCTTCAAAATAAGAATTGTAATGAGCTAAAATTGATTTACCTAAAGAAGTAAATCTTGGTACAAATATGTAGCCTAAGACCACAGTGCTTAAAGCTTATAGCAGTACATCATAAAGCCCTGCTCCCTTTAAGCATCATGCTTGCTACCTACACAAAGCCAACCCCCAGTCCCATGAGCTCCAGATATGGTGTTTGTATAGTATATGTGGACAACTTTATAAAATATGTCATGTCTTTAGCATATCATTCATTTGCTTAGATTTCTTTAAATCTAAAAAATGATTATTATCATATTAAAAATGCCTACAGATCTCTCACTACAGAAACACATTACACTGTCATGTTGCCCAGAAGCAATAGACTGCACCACAAACAACCAGACATAATTATCTGATGATGCATTTCTCATAATACATCCTTTCATTAAATGATATGACTATGCACCTGGGAAGCTATCATCATAACCAAGATAATGAGTGTATCAATCACAAGGCAAAGTTCTATTGTGCCTCTTTGTAATACTTTTCTTTTACAACTAACACATATCTTCTTGACTTTTGGCAACGATTGATCTAATTTGGTATACTGTTAAGACTAGTTTTCATTTTCCATATGTTTAAACAAATGCTCTGGGGGAGTTTAGTTTCTTTCACTCAAGATAAAATTATTTTGAGATTCATTATCATGTTAACATAATTGAACAGTTCATTCTTTGACTATGACAAAGTAGCCTTACAGTAAGCTACTAGTACAGGTAGTTGATGGAGTATATCTAGCTATGAACAATATGAGCTATAATAATGATCAGCTTATAACATGTACATATTGTTGCAATAGAGACAGAGTTGCTAGGGCAGTAGACAACTGGTTTCTTAATTACCAGCTATCATGGTACTATAAAACAAGAGATGGTATCTGGGTAATTACAAAGATACCATGGCTTTCTTAATGAGTACTAGGTGAAGCTGCCTCATTTCTGGACAAGGAAACTAAGAGTAAGGGATGATGGGAGTGCTTGGCCTTAAATGGCTCATATATGTGATATCAACCAGTCCAAAGCATGGGGACTGTAATGATAAATGGAAAGAAAAGAACATGATATAGCCATTACTCTCACAAACTTGCCATGGTTGTATATACAAGCACAAGACCTGTACAAGATTGTGCCCTGCAAAAAATATATCATGGAAGTGGGAAAATTCATGAGGGTCTTTTGTTAATGAGGGACTATTGACAGTTCATGGTGGCCGAATGAATAGATATTTATTTCAGTATGGTCATCACGTATCAAATTGTCTGTGCTCCTGCAAATATTTCCCTCTCATGTATATGCAAGTAAGCTTAGTTAAACTCCAGGTCACACACAAAGAAAAACAACTAAGAAGACAATGGCTATCAGTAAGAGAAGATGGGAAAGAGTAATAGGGAGTGGCTTAAATGACTAAAATTAGCAATTAACTATGTACATGTATGAAACTGTCAATGAACACAAGGTAAATTTAAAATAATTTTTGAAAAATAATTTATAGCAGTTGCCACTTGGTTCAGGCTGTCTTCTACTCTGCTCTCCACCCTCCCCATATGCTAGCATATTGTTTTGCTTGCTAAAATAAACCTTGATTCTTTGCTCACTTAAAAATTATTTACCTGTTAATTAATATTTGGGATATTCTTTTTATGTAAAAGTAAAGTGATGATTAACATTTATATATAGAAGTCTCAGTAGACATGGCTTTTGATTTACTTTCTATAAACACCATTAAATGGAATCGGTAAATAATAGGATAACCCTTTGTTGAACTAATGGGAAGCAGCTATTCAGCTTTTGAAAAAAAAAAAAAAACAGTTTTATTCAATTTCATTTTCCTCCATATATATATATATTATATATAATGCATTTCTACAATTCTCCAAATGCTTAGAAACACATCATTTTAGTGATTATTTTGGTTTTAATTTCACCTAGTAAATATAACTAGATGAGTGGGTTTATACGTAGATATATGATTGATAGACAGATATTATAAACAGACATACTGCGCCAAGTATATAACTATATCAAACCTAGCAAATTATCTAGTTAACTATATGAAATTACTTTAGATCAGTTATATATCCAGAAAACAATGAAAAATATCCTTATATTTTAGATAACATGTTGGTGAACTTTATCTATATATAAAAATATAGTCTTCTGCTCCTAGAGGCATTGTATGTGTGGTTACTGTGTCACATGTATGTCAATTGGTGGCAGAAAGAAGAGAGGCTTTGTCTACTTTCAGTGTTCTTACGTATAAACATCTGAATAATTAGAAGCTTAACATTTCCTGAAAAAAAAAAATGCCAGGCTGAAATCAACAGTCCAGGCACCAGGCAGAACTAGATGGGCTCCCAGGATGGGGGTCAAGCTAGAGACCAGAAGAACCCCTGGTGGGAGTAAGGTCAAGATAGATTGTAGTGGGCTATTTTTCCCCCAAGTTGGGAGGAGCTAAGGTGGGAGGAGTTAGGAGAGGAAGAGGAGGAGTAAGGAGAGGAAGAGGAGAAGGAAGAGGAGGAGCTAAGGAAGAAAGTACCAGAGAAAGGGGAACATGGAAGCAGATTTGCGCCAGTCTCTAGCAGTCAAAGATAGTTGATATATTTAGGTTGGGTATTGGGTTACACCTCTGATTTTGTGGGCATCTTGTTATTGAGCATTACCAAATATATAAAGCATTTGGATAATCTAAACATTAGAGTCCCATTCCTACCTGGCCCGTATAGATGGCGGTATGCTCTGGGCTTAGCCCAACCTTGTGGAGAGAGACTGGCAGAGCCATCTCCCAAGCTGGCAGGACCGTGTCTCTGTCATCTGAGCAGTCTGAGCAGCGGCAATATGCTGCCACCACTCGTGGCTGCAGGCCTAAACTAGTCAGGAACATGGTGGCTGATTAAGAAAAGCCAGATTGGGTGCCGCCGATTTAAATATCTCTTGCAACAACAGATGAGTCTTGCAAGGGGCTGCATGGGCAGGATACGGGAGAGGGGTAAGCCTAAGACAAACAGGTGCCATGGGGCACAGAGAGGGAGCTTGCCCAAGATGACCACCGTACTGGCATGGGTAAGGAAGCCATGTCTGAAATGACTACTGCCTGGCAATACAAAGCATGAGCAGGGCATAGCACTCCTGAGATGACCCCAGATATTCAGCGTCCACAGGCACCACTAAAATGAGTGAATAAATGTTAGAAAAATGGAAGAAAAAGAGAAACAAGGGTGTGGGCACAATAGGGAAAGGCCATGATCTTGTGGTGATTCCATGGTACTAGGTCCTGACCTGTGCTGCCACCTGAAGCCAGGTCTGGGTCTGTAGCCCTGTAGCAGCAGGGGTCTGTTACCATTAAAGGCCAGGCAGATATTTCTGGTTTCCACTACCATGTGAGGACATGGTTGTATCTGAAAGCTGTACAGAACTGGCTCCACCTCTCACCTGAGCACTGTGGGAGAGCTGGCCCTGGGGGTCATGAAAGCAGGGAGCTGACTCTGCCACCAGTTAGCTGCAGTACTCATGAGAGCAGACAGCCTCCTCTCCCTTGTGCCTCACGATGTGATGTGGCAGGCATGACCCTGGAATAATAACATCGGGAGAGCTGCCCCACCCCTCATTAGCTGCAGCACTCAGAAGAGCAGGCCTTGTACCTCACATGGGCAGCACAATAGAGCTGACCCTGGTGGTATAAGCATGGATGAGCCAGCCCTGAGGGCATGACCATGGGAGAGCTGGTCCTATCACTTGTCTGCTCTGATATGGGTGAGGAAGAATTGCCACACCTCACCTCTTGCCACCTACAGCAAACAGGGGAGCTGAATCAAAGTCATCAAAGAGGGAGAATAGGTCTTGCTCCTCGACTTCTGCAGTACTGGGTAGCACAGTGGAGCTGACCCTGGATGTGAAGGTTGAGGGTGTTCTTGCCTAGAGGGTATAAGTATGGGAGAGCCAGCCCTGCCTCTTGTCTTCTGTGAGGTGGTGTTTATGAGGGAGATTCCCTCCTATCCCTATTGCCATAGCTACTGGCAGTGGGCAAGAGAGCTGGCCCCACAAGCTCATGAGGACAGACTAACTAATACTGCCCCTTAACCTGCTTCAGCACTCAAGAAAACAGTCCCTGTACCTTACCTTGGCAGCATAGCAGAGCTGACACTGATGGCAGGAGTTCTGGTGAGTGGGCCATATGGGTGTAAGCTTGGGAGAGTTGGTCCCGAAAATTGCATGTGCAAAGAGAGATGCCCTTCCTCACCCAAGCTCTTTGCCACCTACAACAGTCAGGAAGCTGGCCCTGGAGTTATGAGAGCAGAGTAGCTGACCCTGTCCTTCACCTGCTGAAGTACTTGGGGAAAGCTGGCCTTGAAATTTGCCTGGGCAACATAGTAGAGCTGGCCCTGAAGCTGTCCCTAGGGTGTAAGCACAAGAAAGCCTGCCCTGCCTCTTGTTTGATGTTCAGTGGAGTGGACAAGGGGGAGATGGCATCCTCCTCTCCCTTGTCCCTCTCCATCTATGGCAGGGAGTAGAAGTAATCTGGGTCATGACTGTAGGAGAACTGGTCATGTCCCTCACCTGCCACACTTGGTAGAGCAGAACTTGTACCTTACCTGGGCAGCAGAATAGAGTTGGCACTGGTTGTGTGGGTCCCTGATGACTTGACCCTGAGGCATGAATGCCAGAGAGACAATGGACTAACCAGTTCAGATACCTCTCAGGCCTACATCTAGGGTTTTACATTGGCTCATCACAATTTGTATGTCATCTATGAACTGCTGGAGTATATGGAGGGGCCAGTCCTACAGATCCAAAACTACAGGATCTCTATGACAGAGGGCAAAAACAGGATACCCAAGAGGAGTTCCAGTGATGTTTCAGTATTGATAAAGTAGCAGAAACCAGAGGCCTCGTACCAGAACAGCGAGTCATTGCAATGAATATTTGTAAGCAAAGAAGTGTGGACAAAAGGGAATACTGTGGGGCACACTGTGACACACCATAGCTTCCACAAGGAGGCGTTTTTTTCTCCATTGAGGGGAAGGTTGCAAGAGTGGAGGTCAGGTAAAAGAAGATGGGGAGATGAGTGGGATTGGGGTGCATGATGTGAAATTCTGAAAGAACCTACAAAAAGGTAAGAAAAAAGACATAATCTATATTCTGTTAAATGGATTTTACTTTAGTTTGTTTCCTTTTAAATTTTTGGTACAGCAATACCAACCTACCTTTATAATTAAAATAATTTCCTTCCCAATGTAAAGTAATACCAGTGTTGCAACTTCTTGTTCTCTCCTTATGTTTGTTAGTTATTCCAGATTCTTTGTTTTCCCATACTGAACACGTTTCTATTTCTACAAAAATGGTTAAATGTAAGTTTGCTTGAGATAGTTCTGGAGCTATGTGTAAGTTAACAATACTGAGCCTTTCAACTCATGAATCATTTTTAGTTATTTTAAATTACTCTCAAGGATGCCTATTTGATTTTTGTACATTTATGCCTAACTATTCCAGTTTTGTGATTTCTTTCATTTATATATGTGTATTTTTAGTATATAGAAATTCAATTAATCTTTATAAAACAGTACATATTGTGTCCTGCATCCTTGTTTAATTTATTTGTTAGTTTTAATGATTTTATTATAGGTTACATTTAATTTTCTACATAGGCAATCATACAAATGAAAACTTTTGCATAACAAAAGTCTTTTTATATTTTTCATATTGCAGGAGGAATTTATAATTCAATGTTAAGTAGAACTCGCCAAAGAAAGTCTGCCTATTATTCCTATCCAAAAGAGGAAAGAATTCAGTTTCTCAACATAAGGTTTATAAGTCTTTTCTGAGTGGCCTTTATTAAGTCAAAGAAGTTATTTTCTATGTTACTTTGCCAGGAATTTCACAAAAGAATAGATATTGGATTTGTTGAATACTTTTGTGCCAATTGAGTATAATAAAATTTTCTCCCAATGTTTTTTAATACAGCAAATTGCATTGATTAACTTTGATAGCTCCATTAACCTTGTATTTCTTATACAAAGACCAATTGGCCATGATGATTACTTTAACTATAAAACTGATTTTTTTGAATGGAGCAGTTACAATTGTATATCTATATTTTTACTGAGTTTCAATTGTTAGAGCCTTTTAAAGAATTTACTATTTCATCTTTCTCAAGTTCATTGGCATAAAATTATCTGTAATTTCTTTGTATCATTTCAATAACATTACAAATGAAGATTACATACTAAAGGAAATTGCAAAACTAGAGACCACATTTTCCCTACAATCAAATTCTGCCAGAACACCTCCTAAAATTGTAGTACAGCCTACTATCTCAATAGCCTTGGAGGCCATTTTAGATATACTTTTCCTTGTGGTTAACTCTGAGCCCCAGCTGTACGTCCTGGATAATACCAGAAAGGTAAACATAATCTTTGTCTATCCTTATATCCTAGTCATTTAGGGAATTGTCAAGCTCATGCTCTGACACGGACAAAGACCTGAATGTATAGGTGAGACAAAGATAGAGCCTCAGAGGAAAAAGGAAAAAAGTAGCTTTATATTTTCAGGATGCTTTATATTTAAGACTTCATATGTAGTAACTGGACTCTGACAGAGGTGTTTTATAAAATTTCTTATACTCCTAAATCTCCTACAGGTCCTGTTTATACAGCTCTCCCATACCTTCCAGTAGTTTCTCCTCACTTTTTTTCTAGGGGAAAAAGACAGCAGTCATCTAGTGGTTTGCTTTCACTTTTCTGTCTACCTATGCTTCTCTAATTCACTCTCAATTAGGATTTAAATTATATGAAAAGGGGGGATAGATGGATGGATGGATGTTTTGTTAAAGCCCATTAAAGCCCAGATACTACTTTCTGGTCAAAAGAATAAAATCTATGTTTTACCTTTCTTTCAGGTGGAGACCTGATATTTTAAGTTAACCAAAATATTGCATGCTATTCTGATTTCCCATAAAAGTTAATTTGGATGGGCCAATCATGAGTCCAGAAGCCCATCTGTCTAAGCAAATCGGCATTTCCAGAAGAGATGCAACGGAAAGGGGAGGTGTAAATAAACACTCAAAGGAGAGAGAATGTTATCTTACCCAAAACCCTTCTTCTGGTGTAAATGTTTGCAGAGCTGCCTTCCTGTATATAACTTGTCCTTTTCCTATTCCTCATTTTCTATCTCATTTTCTTTCAAACACTGCTCAATTCTTAGGCATGCTTTTCTTGACACTCAGAGCTTTCTCGAGCATAGTCTGATGCTCTTCTCTCCACTGTTTGTCTATTGTATGTGGCTGATTGTCTATTGTATGGCTGGTTGATAACCTCCATTGCTGAGTTTCTAATCTGTCTCAAATAATATGTTTTCCTCTCTTTTTCCCTCCTTCTTCTTCATCTTCCTTCTCCTGGGAGCTACCAACATTGCACCATGCCTGACCTCTTGTTTTTCTTTCAAATTTCACAAAGACTTGTCCTTGAACATCCTCCATGTCCATTTCTAAATTCTTATATATTAATGAGACTACGAATATAAAAGAGGATAAAATTTTCTTTGTACCGCTTAGCAACTGCAAAAGACAATAAATAAGATTCTCTGCACACACAGCAGATGACCACACTCTAGGGCTTAGGTAAGAATTTGGGCTTGAGTCACCTTCATCATTGGTGTTTCCTGAGTCCTAAAGCCACTTTAGGTTAAGTTGGTAATAAGGTATGGTGGCAGACAGAGTGTGGTGGTATAGTTAGAATCTTAGTCTTCTGACCAAACTAGAGCTCACTGGCTCTGTCTCAGACAATTAGGTCCATGGAAATTGAGTTTCTGGATTTGGGGGTTAGCCTTGTTTGTCTTCTGTCACTATGATAAATGCCATAATCAAAAGTGACTTGGAGAGGAAGGGAATTATTTTAATTTTCATCAAGGAAATTGAGGGAGAAGGATGAAAGCAGGAACCAGAAAGTAGAAACTGTAGCAGAGGCTGTGGAAGAATGCTGGTTACTGGCTCAGTATTGATGCTTCTGTCTTTGCTTCACTCACCTCACATATTTATCCTCCTCTTAGCCCAGTTTAAATTACAGTTTTATTACATGCTCAAGGTACTGGAGATATTTCAATCTTTTTGACCCTCCCAGTATATTTACTCCATTCCACTATTATAATAATAGTCTTGAACAAAAGCAACTTTATGTATTCAAAAATTCCATCAGTGTAACTAAATGTAGCAGGAGAAAAATACACAAACACCAAAGCTAAAAATCAGTGCTGCAAACCTCCAGCATCCCCTCTATTGATGGGTCAAGCTTTCAATTTCCATAGTTTCACATAGAAGTTCAGAGTCCTTCTCTGTAAGTCACAACAAAGCAAACTTAGATTGAGAGGAGCAAGGATTGACTTGAATTTAGCATCTAAGTGTACCAGATAAAGCCGTTGTTTTTCACACTCTAAGGATCAAACAAGGATGTGAACTTTTTCTTCAGTAAAACATCATTTTGGGCTCTCAGAAATATACCTTCTGAGAGCTGTGGTATCCTTGGCATCTTTTTAATCTTTTAAGAAAGTTTCAGTACATTGTTACACCTGGCCTTGAACTCACTATGCAACTCAGGTCCCCTGAACCTGTCTACTAGTTGGAATCACATGAATGTTTCCACAAGGCTTCACTTCCAGTCCCACTCTGTACAGTGTCTTTACACAGCCACTACTTTTCTGCACCCCAAAACCAGGAATCAAACAACTATGGGTGACTTCTATTCCCTAGACACTGCTGACAGTATTCAAACTGGACAATCTTGCACCTGTTTCTTTGCTTTGTCTGTTCTTTCAATTGAATCCAGAATAAAGAATCAAGATCATATTTTTCTCTACCTATCCCTGCCTGCTGACTGTTTCCCTCTGCTTTCCAATGTGGCCTGTTCTGTGTTAAGGCACACCCCTCCTCAATAGATTTATAAATGTATTATGCCATCTTTCCAATGCCATGTGGTTCTTAAATCTGTTGTTTTTGTCATACTTGGATATTATTAATTCTCTGATACATTTGAAAAATTGCAAAATCCCCTAACTGCAACCGTGTATAGTTGGATTTCTAGCGCGAAAACTGCACACAGTAGTGTAGAAACACATTCAAGGTTCATGATTATTAAACAGCAGCTATAAATCAAATCACAGGTGCACTGCCTGCAAAAAAAAAGTGTTAGTAGATAGTAATCTCCACATCTAGGATTTTCTCAATCACAACGCCCCCAAGCCCAAGAGACATGTTCAGTAAGATATTGCCTGGATTTTATCCATTTTTCAATATTTCTTCATAATACTAACAAAATCCATTACCCCTTTGGGTTCAAGAGCTGAAAACTTTATGAAAAATATTAAAGGACTATTACAAAATAGTCTACATAAATTTCTAAGTGGTAGTTTCAGAGAAGTAAGTTTAGACCCTCAGGCGATGGCTTAGTTGTTAAGCATCTACTATGCAAACTCGAGGAAAAGGCGTTGGATTTCTAGCACATTGAGGTAATGTCAGGTTTGGTGGTGCTTGTCTGTACCCTCTGTAAAAAGGTAAGTCAGGAGACTCTTTGCGGGTCATGGACCAGCAAGACTAGCTGGATAGAAGAACTTCCTTCAGTTTTAGTGACAGACTCTTTCTCAAAATATAAGCTGAATAACAATTGCAAATGATACTTGGCATCACCTTAGAATCTGCAAGCACTTGCACTCACACAAGTGTACTTTCACCCTCACATGTGCACACATAAACAGACATAAGTGCACGCACATGTGCGAGTATGTACACACACACACACATACGCACGCACGCACGCACGCATGCACTCGCACACACACACACACACACACACTGGAGTAAATACCTAAGTATAATTTGAAGAAAACTCAATTGATGTCTAAGTGTAGACTTTGCTTAAGAAGCAAACCACTCTAGAGTAGTCATCGACCTGAGTCATTGTTTTTCTGCACATGCCATGTTGTCCAGGGGAAATGAGGAAGGGATGGGGATTCAATGTTCTCTGATAAGTCTAAAGACTTATCTCCATTGTGAACTTATTTTCTCTTTCTAAATGAATGATTGAATGATTCCACTAGGTGGCAGTAGAACAAAATAATATCTGTTCCCGTGGCTTTCATTGAAATCTTTTTTTATGAGAATGCATATCTTAGTGGCAAGGGGAGGGAGAATGGGCAAAAGAACTCTGAGAGGGAAGATGGGGGGCAACACTCAGGAATTAAATAAAGAAAATAATTCATTAATAAAAGACAATGCATATTATTTTGGAGACTAATATTTCTATATTATCACCACACAAACCAAACCAACCAACAAAACAAACAAAAACACACCAACACTCTGTCTGAAGTTCAAAATAATGGAATAAATTAAAATTCACACCAGTATATTGCTATCCTAGTGTGACAGTAAAAAATATCAAGTGAGAGTAAATTGTATTAATATTTATTCCCATTAAATACTTAATCACAATTTGTAATTGTTTTTATTACTTAGTCACAAAATGTATTAATTCTGTGAATAATGGATACAGAAATTTAATTTACATCTCTCTATATCCACTTGGATAACTAATAGATATCTTAGAATTAAACTCACCAAAAAAAAAAAGAACTCAAATTTCTTTTTCAAACCTTATGATTCAAAAAGTCTTGGCATCTTTAAAATAAACAATATTTCTCAAATTGTATGCTACAAATATCTAGGAAACACAACTTGTTTCTATTACTTCTTCTTGATATAAACCATTCCTCTAGAAGTACTTTGACTGCACCTCTAAAACACATTGACTTTGCCTGGCAAATATCTTCAGCTATAGGCCTTCCTTCTCTGTTTGCCCCTCTATAAATTGTATTCTGTATGTGTTAACCAGAGTTATAGTCTGGCGTATGATTCATGGAATATAATTTATTTCTTCAAAATCCTCCAAAAGATTTTTATGGCTCATAAAGAATTCAAAATCATTAACTGTTATACCAATCTATTCATATCCCAGAGGTGACCAGCTTCTCTAATAAATCATACTTTCTTCCCTTCTTCTGCTTCAGCAGAACTGAGGATCTCTTGCTCTTCACACCAATGTGCCAATCATTACTAGTTTGCATTAATCTCTACTTCTGTCCACAATACCCTATCTCTACATAAAACGGACCCTTCTTACCCTTTAGGTATCAGTTCATCAAATCCCTAACCCATCAGAGAGTCTATCATTCAATGGCTGCTTTCTATCATCATGATATTCTATGTTTCCGTTTTACCACTCCAGTATATCTTGGGCACTTATTTATTTACATGATATTGTCTTTCCTCTCTAGACTATGTCAAGTAGTCCAGGAATATGTCAGGTATTTGTTATAGAAGTTATATGCTAAATGAAGTAGGAATAAGATTGTGTCTTCCTTTAATCATGGAAAGGGTTAACAACACCTCTCTGAAAAACAAGATGTTGTTAATGATATCTAGTCTTCATTTAGTTCACTAATCAAGAACAATGCGTGCTCTCCAAGCATAAGCACATGCCACCCACTATGCTAATTTGAAGGGCAGTAGGGGCCACCTGGAGAGTGTTAAAACAAAGAGTGGCCTTGTGTAGATACATTCTAAATACTTATCTGGCAAATGCTTGGAATATGGACTCTTTGGGTCAGTGTCTAAGCAAGTGACTTATGAGGTCTCCTTATGGAGATTTTCTTTATGATTCCTTCCCAAGGAAAACAAACAATATTTGAGTCCTTAAACTGTTAAACCAGGTATTATAAACTTTATATTATATTGATCCTTTAAATATGTATGTGACTAAGGTCTCAGTGATATTTTTTGCAATACTGTAGACAATAGGGCAAGAGAGCATGAAGACTAGTGGCAAAGGCTTCTGATGCCACAGTTTGTTCTGGGGTAGGTCTTCATGCCTAGCCTTGTGTACCAAGGACTTGTATGTAAAGAGGCTTATAGCCTTGAAACCTGCGTTATTTTCTTGTGGCTATTGTAACAAGTTTTAAAAGGCAGAAGCCTAGATTCATTTTCAAAAAATTAAAGGTGTTTTAAAAGCTAATTATCTCCAAATCCATGGAGTCATTTGTTTTAATATTTTCAGTTTATAGTAATTATTTATATTTTTGTGTGAGACACTACAGAGCATCCATCAGTCTACTACCTCCAGTTTCAGAGCTGAGTCACCATCTATAAACCCGACGCATCCAGTTTCTTTCTTAACCTGTGCTTTGCACTGGGCCAAACAGATAATCCAGAAAAATCTCCCTAAGGCACAATTCTTAACTCTTCAAATTTATCTTAACTATATAAGGAAATTTCAAAGTTATAGGTATGAATAGGTAGATATATGGATAGAAAGGAATAATTTATTCACATAATAGAGAGTCCATGGACCTTTAATATTACCCACAGTTAATAGATACTGACAGCATAGCTGATATTATGTATCAACAGTAAATGTATTTGGAATGTATTAAATACAGACCTTCAAAGTATAATCCCTGATGCATACCCTCTCTGCCTTTTATCTGCTTCAAATTGGGCTTCCCATTTAAGAACCCTTCAGATATTGTCTGGATAATTTTTATCTTAAAAAGAAAAATGCTTTCTACAAAATTCAAAAAACCCATGCTCAGTACAGATATGACTTAAATGATTTAACTTGCATGATAATTGATGCTGGACTTTATCAGACTAGCTTTTAGATGCTTGACATAGAAAATGGACATTGATATCAGCAAGCAATAAAATACCTTATAAAATGCCCAGTAGCTTCTATAAATGAATTTGCAATTCACTTAGGAAGGAAGCTACAATGGAGGAAGGGCTGCAAAGGATGCCTTCACTCCTACTTGACTGTGATCTCTCATTTACAAAGGCTTATCAAAAATGGACTTGTGTTCCAATGTCTCCCACTAAACTGCTACACTGTGCTACCTGACAATGGAGTTTTCTTTGCCCTGTTCAGCTCATCACATCATCAGAGATACAACAATGATCTAAGTCCACAGGATGTCTGTGAAGCGGGTATAGTCACTCACAGAGCATGGGCAATCAAGGACAAATTGTCTCTTATGGCTCATTGGTAAACGTCACCATGACTAAGAGTTTCAACTCATTTCTCTTTTGAAGGGAGATGAGACTATATGGCACCATCAATAGAAATGGTAATTTCACTATGAAGCAACATTCTCTAAGTTGTTTTTGGCAGCCTGTGAGATCGTTTTGTAAGAAGAGGAGAGGAGGCAGAAGCATGTTGAAAACATTGTTGAGAAATGTTTTATTCTATATATCCCTTTCAGGAAATTAAAATAGAATAACTTATCAAGGACTCTGAGAAATCCTGTAGTAAGTGAGCCTCCTTAATTTTACTCCACCCTTCCCCCACACTCTGCATAAACTCCCTTATCTGCACTATCCATATCCTCACTGAAGGGTGCTATGTGGCATGAATTGGTACTCTGGGGTGGTTTTATATGCAAGGTGGCCCAAGTATAAAAATGAGAAGGATTAATGCATGATCATAGCCACTGAAACAGGTGGTACCGTGGAAGTCAAATCTAAACCGTCAGAAACTAAAAAGACACTATCCCTCCATTCAAGAAGATCCAGAGCCATAGGAACATCAGGATCATTCTACACTGTGTGAGCAGTGAGCATACTGCAAACAACAAGCTTTACATTGCTGAATGCAAAATTTTAAAGTGATTTTGAAGACAATGTCCTTGTTCCCTTAGTCATCACGATGAGTATCTAGAGACAGTTATTAAGATGATCTTGGGGGAAAATAGCTGTATTGTTGAAAGCTGACGGTTTTTAGACACTCACCACTTGAGATCTAATCTGTAGGCTCTGCTTCCTGCCAACTGTTTGGTTTGATGTGAATGATTTGGGTTTTCTGATTTATTTTCAGTTTTTTGTTAGAGTTTTTGAAGGTCCGACAGTACATGATATACTATTTTCTCCCAATGTTGTATAAAGTTTTTTAAAGATCAAAATATAAATGTCAAACTAATAGTCTAACCTTAATTATTATTAGGAATTAGAGTTAGGGGCTCGGGAGGTGGCTTATTTGGTAAAACATCTGCTGTGCAATCTGGAGGAGTCACATGCTCAGCACTGACAGGGAAGACTCATCTACAGTCTCAGTATGGAGAAGGCTGAGACAGGATGGTCTTTGAGTCTTGCTAGCCAATTAGTGAGCTCTATGCTCAGTGAAATGATACAGCAGAGGTCTTGAGATGGCAGAGTGGGTATGAATGCCTGCTGTACCACCATAGGGTCTGAGTTACATCCCTATCACTCATGTAAAAATGCAAGCATTAGCATATATACCTGTAAGCTTAGCTCTGTGGAGACAAACAGAATTTCTGGGGCTTGCTGGACAGCCACCCTAGCTGAAAAGTTCTAAGTTCCAGATTCATCGAAAGACCATGTCATGACGTTGCCTGAAAGTGTTTACTACAGCACATGCCAACTGAGCTAGTGCTGGTGAGAACCAGACCAGCCACATGGTCAGAATATAGCAGAAAGTACTGAACAAAACCCCAGAGTGAGGTACATATTAATAATGACAAATTAACTTTTTACCTGTGAAAATTCAAATAATATACAATAAAATAATATGAAAAGCCATGCACTGTATATGACATCTTAGAAAAAGAACAAGAGACAATGTAAAGCAAACAAGCAAAAACCAGACAACAGAACCGTAGTCACTGTAAAAGGACTTAATGGCAGGAATGGGATATAAAAATGCGAGGAGACATAAGAGTTGTTCTATGACATCATTACTGATGAATCCATATTGAATATGATAGTGTGTTCTTGATGACACATACAGGACACATAGAGGACCTATGATAGTATATTGCCAAACAGGATTGCAATATAATAAGACTTATACTATGGAACTTAATGAAAATATATTGATATTGGTCTATTGTAAGAGACATACTACATTAATGTAAGGTATTAATAATGGAAATACTGGAAAAGAGGTTGTAGATGCCTCAGGTCAGTAATATAACTCCCTACAATTCCTCATTTTCTATAAATTTAAACAGATAATTAATGAAGTTGACTAAGCACAAAAATGATAATAAATGATATTTTCAAAATACAAATCTTGATTATGTCTACACATAACTTACATGTAGGCTCAAACGATTGAAGGAATGTAAATGCTAGAGATACCTTTACACTAGAAAACGTGCTGTGTTTTTTTCATCATGAAGAATTTACTACCTTCTTTCTGGATTCAAACAGTCATTGATATTTTCAAGCTTTACAAAACTGCACATTTTAGTGTCTAGAAACACCATGTCACCAAATGGATGCCCAAGTTCTTTTCCTCATCTTTGATCCTCTTGGAGTGAAAAAAAGAAAGATACATAGCCAAGCTTGAGAATGGGCTGCAAGAATAAATCCAGGAAGTAGTTGGATAACAGAGCAGGGCATAGTGGAAGAAAGCAGACAGCCTGTTATTCAACACAGAAAACATGTTCTTCCTCTTCATCTTGGAGAGGAAAATCAGTGCTTTGAGCATCAGAGCTGAGTACTCACAAATGGTGAAAAGCCACTGCAGTCCGTTTTTACAGAGATCAACTCATGTTTTCTCCTTAGGAACGGCTATGTATAGCACTGATATGTATTGAGACATCCCAAGCTCTCAGAGTCTGTGAGACTGACACAGAAGTATTCCAACTAATCCTTTTATGAAAAATCATTAAAAAGCCTATTGGATGAGTTCTCCATGGCTGTGTACTGAATTAGCATCCACTTACCAAAAGCTTCAGATCTCCAGTTTCACACCTTCTAGTCTACATCAGTGTTTTATAGGTTCGGAATATTTTCCTATAATCTGTCTCAAGAGGTTAAAATATTTCCCCTGTTCTAGAAGGCAATCTATTCTGATAATCCTTAATGTTGTTCGCTAAATATAGTTCAATGTAGCTATAGTACCAAACAATGCCTTCTTAGGATCATTCCCAGTCTCTGAAAGCTGAAGTTCTCCCTGTATTCTTGACATCTTTGTAAAGCCAGTACTAGTGAGTCAAGACAGGCACATGCTTTGATTCAATTGCCCTTCTTCTTAATTCTCTTCTGCTTCTTTCTTTTCTGTCTCTCTTTCTCATGTTTTCTCCCTCCCCTTTCTCTCTCACTCTCCCTTCTCCAACCCTCCCCTTTCTCCCCCTTTTCTTCTTCTCTCCCTCTCTATACTTCTCTGCCTTCCTTTTCTTTTTTAAAGGGTCCACTTGACTACATTAGGATCAACTCAATAACGGCAGATAAATACCTTCTCTAAGATTATCGTATTAGCAACTTTAATTTTTTCTTTTTACATGCAGTAAAATTCATCAATAGGTACAACATTGGAAATTAAACACTAGAGACAATAAATTGTAACTTCCCAACCACACTCCCCTGGCATTTAATATCTAGAACTCTAGTTTGCATAAAAAGTGCTTGAATTCTATTGAACTCACACAATTTTTTAAAATACTTAACACTTAATTATTATTGAGGGGAAATTATTGACTGAAGAAAGGAATATGTGTTATAAAATAGTATTTGCCTAAAGAGCTCCCTTCTTTCAAAGAAATGAAAATAAGGTTTATAAATAAAGTAGCAAGTATTTATCTGAGACTCAATTCCCATGAAAGGATTGTTCTAGATATTCCTGCTAGTATGCTAACAATCCCTTTCTTTGAGCTTTAAATTCACCGGATTTCTTGTGCAAGCAGTTAACTTTTCAGTGTTGGTTGTTGTCTACAAAACTAGCTTCATCTACTTTGAATTTCTTTAAATTAATTATCAGGAATAAATGCAGACAAAATTCAAATAACACCATTCAATGAACTGGAACCAACACAGAGATAGCACCAGAACAAACTTCATTAACCAAAATGAAAACACAAAACAACCTACTGTATTTTGGAGAAATTAAGGAAATGAATAGAGAGATTTGCTGGGTAGTCTGAGGCTAGTATCCTATTTTTTCTGTAATCTGTCTCCTCATGCCTAATAACTTAATTTTGTAATTCTTATATCTTCATCCTGTGGTTATAGTATATTCACAGAGCCCCTATAATAGAGTTTTCATCTTAAAACATTAAATTAAGAGATTGAAGTAGAATTAAGCAGGTGTTTCAACATTCAGTGATCATGCTGAGTGGAAGATTTCAATAGGCTGATTGACTGATCAGAACTTTGTGACAGTGAATAGAAGGAATGCTACAAATCAAAAGCCAAAATTATCATGAGCTATTTTCGTCCTCTTAATAGATATTTATCAGCTACTTAATATGTCTGAATTAATATGCTTGACTGTCGAGTAAACCATTTGGAAGATATTCTTATGGGACCATTAGCATCTGCCAAACTAAACAATAAGTTTCATCAGATACTGTCAGAAACCAGTTGATTTTTCCTTGTTTTGCTTTAACCTAACTTCCTGCTGTTCCTACCAGTGCATTCAGTAAATGCATTGACCCATGACTGACTTTTAACTCTGTGTTTATAAATGTTCATGCATATTCATAACAGAATATGCAGTTTGGGGCAAACCAAATCTGTATACCTAAACCATAACTACTAAATATTGGCTTAGGACTAGCTAGTCATTATTCTATTTGAGGGAAAGATTGTGTTTTACATCAATATGATTTACTAATCCTGCCCTGAAAATTCTCAATTTGGAAAAAAAAAAAAACACGAATCAAAAACCACACAAATCAACTTCTATAATATAAAATGTACTAAATGGAAGTGTCCCGACGGGACATAATCAATTGTATTGTTGCTGTGAGAAAATACTGGACAAGATGTTAAAATGGGAAAAGGCATGTTCTGGCTTACAGTTTGAGAAGATATATTCTACCACAATGGGGAATGGTAGCACAAGTGGAAGGCTGGTTGGCCACACTGCATCAACCCACAGGAGGCCGACAAGCCTGGATGCTTATGTTCGACTGGATTTTTTCATTTCATATATTCCAGGACCCGAGCACATAGGATGGGACCACCCACAAGGACAGTAGATCTTTCCACTTTGATTAAGTCTACTTAGGTAAACCTTTAAAGCAGGTGCCAGGGGCTTGTATGAGATGTGATTATACATCCTGTAAAACAAACAATGAATATTAACCATTGCAAGAAGCTATGTAGGCAGTTACAAAAATATCTGAATTTTCTTAAACACAATAGTCTCATCAAAGACATAGCCAGCCGGCAACGAGGGTGAACAGATAAAATAAGATGTCATCAGGAAGTTTCTAAGAAATCTTTAACTTGCTGTAACTTCATAAGAGGTTTACCAGATGTTTACAAACTTTTGGCACAACTATGTAGAATGCACTGTGCCGGCTTGCTAAGCCAACCCAGTGTTCTCATATGAGGCCTAGGAGCAGCTGTAAGTTATGTAATTAATTAGATAGACACTACCACTGCAAAAAGATTGAGCCATAACAAGAATAATGAACAATAAACATTTTCTTCCACGTTGTTGAAAAATATCACATAGCATAGATGTCGTAGTTAGTGATGCCAAAAAGAATGAACTACTAAAAATAAAAATCTAAAATCAACAAATATTCTTTGATAGTTTTACAAAAAAATTAACATGGTTTTATTTTTCCTCATGTCATTCTCTAAAGCACCAGAAGAAGGCAGGCTATGCACACTGTTGGGAGTAACCATGCAGCTCTGGATTCTGTTATGTAAAGTTGCTTCTTGGCCAATATCTTACTTGTGCTTTGCTGCATTCTGATTGAGCATTTCAGTCTTCATTCAGAATTTTCTTAACTGAATAATAAACATCTGTCTGTTCCTTTCATCTTAACTCTATATTGATGATTTTAAATAATGGGGAATGTTACATATTTATTCACCATAATTGCCCCAACAGACTTTTATCATGAACTTGCTTGTGGTAAATATTCTGCATGCTTGCTACCTTGATAACTTGTTATACGCATCCTACATAGGGACAGGGATTGTGACCTTGATGGCTCTTACTTCTGTGATTAGGTTATAGCATATGGCTCTTGTGACATTAATATAGGATCATTTATTTTCTGGGTTTGACAAAATGCACAAACCTTTAAAACGCAAAATATTCTCCTAGTCACTAAAGAAACCCAAAGAGTTGAAGCAGGAAAATTATTTTATACTTTATGGTGATGGAAAGATGAAGTAGACTAGGAATGTGTCAGGGGTGTGGAATTCCTCCAAAGGTGAGACCAGCCCAAACTAGCAGTCAACACAGAATCAGGTGCCCCTGAACTAAACTGAAAAGATTACCAGTACGTTTGTCTCCATCTTCTTATAAAGAACTCAGTCTGACTTATAATTTGATTTCAGCCTTGTGCTTCCCAGAGCAAAAATACAAGTCATCCCAGGCCACACCTCTGACCTAAACATCAAGAGAGCTCTGAGGTAAAAACTGAGTGCTAATTACTTTTGGCAATTTGTTGTGCAGCAGGAATGTAATATGAATAAATCTGTTTAAATCTTATAACTCTATGAATAATGAGTATTATCCTTATGCTTCAAGTGTAGAAAATAGAGAGACTTATCTAAGATGTTAGGAAAGGAAAAGACATGGTTCAAAACCAGGTAGAATGAATCACACATCCCATAGCCTTTACTTACCTTTAAAGTGAAGAAAACCTAGTACACCTAAAGCATAAGATAAAACACAACAGGAAGCAGAGCAGCACACTTTTAAGTCTCAACTAACAAACAGAGCTTGAGCTGGGATGCAGCTCTGTTGTCAGCATGCTTCTTAGCATACATGAAGCCCTGGGAACTATCACAGCACCCCATACCCATAATCCGGGTATGGTAGCTCACACCTATTACACTAACACACTCTAGAGGGATAGAATCAGGATGGTCGGAAGTTCTAAATCGTTCTTGGCTGCATAGCAATTTCAAAACAACCTGGACTAAAGAAGATTGTCTCTAAATAAATGAATGAGTGGATTAATGAATGAATGATGTCATACAAAGGAACTGGCATATTCTAAAAGGCAAATATATAGTCTTAGCATTGGCCTTGATCTCTTCATTTACTGACATAGCTTGGGAAGTTATCTATACTTTCAGCTTGGAAACTTCATCTGTAAATGACACTGAGAACGCATTATTATATTAGCTCTGAGTTACTAAATATAATAGCGTGTTCAATCATATTTTGGTAGATTTAATGAAGGGTTAAAAGATGCCTAATAAAATATTAAAGCAGCATAGTCATATATGTCTTACATGGAATAAAGTTACTTTAAAGAAATATTTTATTTAATGATAGTTTAAAAACATTCAATAATTATATTTTTAAATATACACACATGCACACACAAATGTACTAATGAATATGTTTTCTAATCCTTTTGTGTTTGAGTATTAAAATGATATTTAATATTTCAATTATATTCAATTTAATAGCAAATCTATAAGTCATTGACTCAACATTCACTGGACTCACAGTTTATTCCTTGCCTCCATGGAATTAATATATTTTAGGAAGTTTCCTTCTATCATGCTCCTCCTGCTGTCTTTAATGAGATCTTCTAGACTCCTATCTGGTTTTATTATGTCTGTTATTAAGCAGAAAATATTTGTGTTCATTTTCCCTGATAGACTATAATTTTCTCATCAAGGATTGTAGCTTGTGCCATGGCAGTATTTTATTTTGGCACAAAGTCTGTCATATAATAGTACCTCAATAAGCTAAAAATAAAAACAAAAAACAAACAAACAAAAACCTCTTGTTTTATTAGAATAATAATGAATAGACCTTGTGAAGGCATGTCACATGTTTTCATGATGTGTCAAATTTTTATCACATTTTAAGAACAGAGGTATTTTTACTGATATAAACTCACAGTATGTTCTAGACCAGACGGCACACTGAAGAGACTGGCTAGCTTTTAAGGTGATCCACTGCAGCCTCCCATGCAGTAACCAGCCCTAAATTAAACACAGCATTCAAATTGCATAAACAAACAATTTAATCTAAGAGTAAAAGTGATTATCTAATTAAAATGAAAAAGGGAAAAATTAATTTAGAAAGTGTTTGCTTTTAAATGAGTTAGAAAAAATATGGCTCATGAAGCAGGTGTCAAGACAGAAGGAGGGGAGAAAGACAGGACATGAGAGTAAGAAATTGTACTTTCTTATTGAGGATTAGCTATATACACCAGTCAGAAGGCAAATGTGAAAGCATCTCATAGCTATGCTGACAATGACCCTGGCTTTGCGCTCTTGGTAAAAGAAGATTTTTAAGGGACTGTTTAGCTATTCTGTAAAGAGCATACTAATTGTCAACTTACAAAACTCCTTTCCTGGGGAATTTCAGGACAACACATATGCAAACAGATATCTCATTCCATATTCCATTACTTTAGATTATTTTGTTTTCCTTTTCTTTGAAGTTTTGTTCAGTGATCTCATTTCAGCAAAGATAAACCAAGGTTAGACAGAGCAACAGACATTATCCCCAGGTACCGGAGGATGGAGGAAACAGGGTTGAAAAGTGAGGCCTTCCAGGACATGACAACTTTGAGAGCAGCCTGAGCATGTTAGTGAAACCTGCTTCACAACACATATTATTTTAAGGACTAAAAGGTAGCTGAGTGGTAGCGTGATTACCTAGCATATGCAAAGTCTTGTATCCATGCAGTACATCCCTGTCTAGCTGATTCCTTATCTTCCTTTAGGTAACTTCTTTGGGTAAACCTTTCTTTGGCTCCTGTACCTAGTTCTACTAACTAAATTAGAGTTACTGTGATCCTAAGTTCTTTCCTAGTGAACATACATCTCCTATATCTGTTTATTTAGTCTCCACATTCTGGATCTAATTTTCTCCCTTATAGCACAACTCTCTATGTCTTTTATTTTATTTATGTGTTTCTCTGTGCCTTTTGTAGCTTTTTGCAGCCCAGGTATTCCATGCCTTGCAACCATAGCACCAATGTCTGTGTCTGCAATTGCCATGCCCCCTTCTTGAACATACCTGTTTTCCTTTGTCATGAAGATGCCAGCCACATTAGTATTAGAGCTCCCTAAAATGCCCTTAACTGGATTTTCATTATGACTCTAAAGGCACTACTTCCAAATATGGCTATCTTCATAGTTACTAGGGGATTGAGACTCCTGGATATTTTTAAACCATAGTTATGAGTTTTGTGTTTTATATTTACTTAATGAATCAATAAGTAACCTTTCTAATTACTAATTTTAGCTTAGAATGTTAAGGCACAGTATCTAATTTACTTGCTCTTTTATTTTTCTAGATACAAACAGGTGAGAGCAAATGGCAATAAATGTATATCTAAGCCCAACTATAAAGGGCTAATTTTTATTTAGTTTTACTTTTTTATTTTTGAAACTTTTACAAATGAGCATTGTATTTACATCATTTCTACTTCACTTTCCTCCCTCCAACTCTTCCTGTGTCCCCAGACTCACTCTCAAATCATAACCTCTCCTTCACTTGTGTGTGTGTATGTGTGTGTGTTGGGGGGGGGATAATTGATGAAAGGAACCCATAAAAGCCAGAAAGAAACAAACAGCTGTTGCAATCTTGCCACAGCTTCCAAAACAAGAATGTATTCAGACCTTTGTGCTTATCTTTCCTTTCTCTCTTCCATATCTCCCACCCATTCCCCCAAAGAAATTATAGTGTTCTGTTAAACTGACCAGCATTGCAATCACCAGAAAGAATTTTAACAACAAAGATGCCCTAGGTGCTCTTGTGGAAGTTGCTCCAGCATCTATAGATCAGAGTCAGATCTTGGCAAACTCCAGCACTGCAGGAGACAATAGCAGAGTCAACTCCTTTAAATGTGAAATTCTTAAGGCTAAGAAGATCAAAGGAAAATGTGGTAAGGGTTTCCTGTTTTCTCTGCACTTTGAGGTTGGATTAAGTACTCCTCTTAAAGGCTTCTTGATTTCAGAGATCCTCCCTGAGTTCAGGTCAGTTGATTCTGTGGGCTATGTTTTCCTAGTGTCCCTGAACCCTCTTTGGATCATCTGATCATCCCTCCCTGACACTTCAAGACTCATCTAGGTCCTCTGCATAAAAGTTATGGCTGAGTGGTATGGTATTCTTGTGCGAATCCTAAAAGCCTGAGTGAGGGCTGTCTGTGACTCTTTTGCCTTCTTGTGGGCCCCTTTTCCACCTACAGGGTTTCCTCTTTTTGCCTTGATGTGAAATTATATGCCTGGTCTTATTGTAGCTTGTTATGCAGTATTTGGTTGGTGTCCCTTGAGATCTGGTCTTGAAAACGTGGGGGGGGGGGGAGGTTGAACTGGTGGAGAGGAGAGGTCCTGGAGAAACTGTGGGAGTGGAGGAAGGGAAGAGAGGGAAACTGCTTTAGGATGTAATATATGAGAAAGACTACTCTTACAGTGTTCTGTCTTTGTACTGTAGATCTCAATGGAGTTTAGTCCCCTTGAGGTGCTGGGTCTGCACTAAAGGTCTACATCTCACTCTAACGTACCTAATAGACTAAGAGTGTCATGGATGGGCTCTTTCCCTTTACTCCTGTACCCCAATCATATACCAGAGGATTTAGCATACAATACACCCTCACTTAAACATCTTATTTAAGATTTGAGGAAATAGCAAATTTTCATAAGTCTCAATATCCAAGACTTAGCACCAAACTTAAACCAATTAAAAATGATATAATAGTCAACTCTGACTATATAACCAAAGCCAGCTTTAAAAAAAATCTGGTTTTTTTTTTAATTTCATTTTTATCTCAGCATCTGATGGAGAGACTTTGAGGTAACAGAAGGTTTCTGTTTTTAATTGGGGAAAATGTGATATTAGAGCTCAGGAGAGATGCAATGTTCTATTTTTATACTTTCCCTGAATTATCAATTTGCTGCTCGGTTTTGTTTTGTTTTAGAGATCTGACAGAACAAATTCTTCCTTTCAGAACTCACTGTTCTGCAAGGCCATTGAAAGTGATTTATTAAAATAAACATCTAGAATGAATTTGGTACTTCTAGAGATCTTTCCTAGAAAGGAGTATAGAAACAAGTTACTCACTTAGGAACTATTTTATTACATGAAATTAAAAGTTATCGTTTTCCTAAGTTAGGGTGACTTTCTCAACAGAGCAGTGGGGCTAATTGAATATTCCCTCATGGTTTCCAGGTGCCAGGGAACCTTTTCTGTGAACCTGTTCTGATGGTTGGTGCCCCTTACAACAGGCTTACCCTAAGTGATCCAGACCTTGGAAAACATAGGTGTGGACTTAACTTTGAACTTGCCATAGATTTGCATTTAAATAAAAAAAATCATAAAATATCAACTGACGTCATAGTGCCAAAATAAAAGCCAAAGAAGTGAGGATTCTTCATGATACATAAAGGAAAGACATGAATTTGGACATTAAAATACTTGAGTCCAGGCACTAATTCATGAGTTGTATGACTTTGAGAAAAATATTTCATCTCTGAAGAGTTTTTTCTGTCCTCTCAAAATGAATCTATTGAATATTTACCACACATATCCTTTTGAAGGTTAAAGAAAATCAACAAAAGCACAATTGATGGATAGCAATAAGTATTCTATGTTTTGGGGTTTGATTCGTTTCTGAGGGTCACACTTCCCCACATAATTAAAGCAGTCTCCCCAGCAACCTCTTCTTTCTGAAGTGATTCCCTTATTGGTCAGTCTCCACTCATCTAGCTTCTTGAGATTGGAGTGAAAAGGGAACAACACATATAAACAATGCAAAAATACTAACAAATTAGAGACAGGCAAATTTTAACTGAAACATGTGCAAATGTCTGCATGATTTAAAAATGTTTGGTTTAATTTTAAGTTTTCAGTGTCAATGGCTATTCTCGTTCCTATTAATCTTTAATTCCTGATGATAATCTAGTAGAAGTCCACTGAGAAGATGAAATAGTAAGTGTGCTATGACAGGCAGAGACAAATGCTGTAGTCATTCAAATGGAAGTACACTTTTTCTTACGTGGTATCATTAAGGGACCCTGAAGGTTGGTAAACTATTAGCTATGGTATGGAGGATTACTAGGATTGGGAAATAAAGATATTGGAAAGTGTGCAGCTATTAATAAGAGTAAACAAGCAATATATGCATTGGAAAATGAGAATTTAATCTCTTCAGGAAAAGAGCTCACTGTGAAAGAGTTAGTATATATATATATATATATATATATATATATATATATATATATATATAATTAAATTCCATTATTAATTATAATACATTAATATTAATTTCATTAAATATATATATAAATTTTATGAAATTTTAGTAAATTAATGTCTTAAGAACAGAGAAATATTTGAATGTATCTTAGTTCATTTAAAATTAAAAATAAGTCAGAAAACAGGATATTCAGGCTTTGAGATGATACAATGGTTAAACTTTGAAGACTACATATATACAAACATATATATACTGCAATCTTTCATGTCAACTCAAGCATTACATATATATATATATATATATATACAACACACACACACAACACACACACACACACACACACACTATATATATATATATCCTGGAATAAAACTTAACTCCTGATCGGTGGTTGTTAGGAAGTGAAGTGTCAGGGCAGGCGTGTAACCTGGAGGTGAAGATTTGTTGGGAAATAACCTGGAAACTAGTACTAGATATAAGTTTTGTTAGAGGATACGCTGGAAACAGGAGCTAGATATGAGCCTGTTAGTTAACTTGAGTTCAACCAAGGTAAGGTTTTCTAAGATGAAGTCTGAACCCAAAGGATCTGTTTTCTCAAGTTGAGCTGCCTCTTGTGATTCAGGGACATCCTGTATGCTAACATGAGGTTCTTCCCAACAGCTTCCTGCCAAGTCACAGCTCATGCCAAGTCCATTATTTTGAGTTCTGGTACCCATCCCAAAATGCAGAAAACCTTAGCTGCAATCTTTCTCTCATGTCACTCAAGCATTGCATTGAAATTCTGATATCTCTATTTTCAAAAGGCACAGAATTTCTTATTACCTCCTTGGTCCTAATGACCAATGCTTATTAAGTTGCAAATAGACTTAAATAGTTATCTTGATTTTATGCTTGCTCCCTTCTAACCTCTCAGTCTAATCTAACCATAACAAATAGAAACATTTTAGTGTGAAAGTAAAAGTGTACCTCCGTGCTTTAAGTCTTTCCATTGCATCACAAATGCAGCCTGAGAGGGATATGGATGCCATATGATGGTCCCCCAGGTCTGTTCTACATCTTCTTCATTCTACACCCAAGTTCTGTTATCTCTCTTAAGACATACTAACTCCCTTGAAATCCTCCAATGCAGAAATGCCTTTTTAATCAAAGAACCCATGTACTGTCCATGTCTACTGCTAGCTGTAGTGTTCTCCTGAGAGCCCCACCATTCAGTTCTTCACTTATTTTGAGCTACTATAACTTTTACTTTGACAGTAAGACTTGTTGTTATTCACCTAATTGAAATTGCATGTACACCTACCTCCTCATACCCGTTTCTCAGGTTGAGTCACATTTCTATATTAGTTGAAATGTTTATTAATTATAATCTATATATGATTGATGGAATGTAAGATATTTGGAAGAATTTTCTATTTTTCTCTTCTGATAACTAATGCTTCCTAAGTTTATAACTGCGTGTAAGTCATGGCAGATTTTCAAATAGCAAAAGGATAAAATTGGCAGAAAGATCATTCTTGTTTCAATCACATCTGTCCTTTAATTTTACTTTGTGGTTGATTTCTGCAGCTTCTAGTAGAAGTTTTTGTGTGAAGGTAGCAGTATGTGTACCAGCAGTTTTGTTAAGTTTCCTATTTTAAGAGGTTCTTTTAGAGATATAGATTTTGCATATTATAAAGGTAGAGAACAAAGAAACCTTTTCTTAGATAATACCAGTGAATATATCACCTTGAAAAAATAAAATGCAAAACAAAATCTATTTTCTTAGTAACAAAATATAGGACCCAAGTTTCAGTATTACTGACTTTATTTTTGTTTTCAAATATCTCTGCTCTGATGTTGTACAAGGTTTCTAAAAGTCCAAGAAAATAAATCACTTTTGTACCAGACCATGACATGTTGTAACCTGGGCCTTCCCACCTTCCTTCTCACACAAACCAGTTTTGCTATTTCTGTTTCTATGCTTCTCCACACAGCTTTGAGTAAGATTTTGCTGCAGGGAAGGATTCTGTAGCCAAAATAAAAAGAAAAAATAAACAAAGAATGAAAATAACTGAATTAGGTCATTTTCCCAACTCTTGACTTACTCTGATATCTATAGATACCATTTTAGTATTCAGCATTTGCCAGCTCTGCAGCTAAATGGAATCACAAAATCTATCTAAACTGACACTTTCTATTTTTATTTAAATTAAACCAAATAAATTTTTCCAATCTTACACTGGCAGCTTAATTGAATTTACTTATTCTGCCATTCTGTCTTTTCCATTGTACACTGATCAGCTTAAGGAAAATTTCTACAATAGCATCCAAAACAATTCGTGTTTGCTATTAAATAAAACCGATAGAGAAGGAAGAAAAGAAAATCAGAATGACAGAGCTTATCATGTCATAACATGTCATACTGTCAGAATCCTTAATTTGATGTCTAAAAAAAAAGCCGCCACCTACAGATGTGCTACACCTAGCAATTTTAAGTCATCTAGAAATATTTAACATCTAGTTATATTCCATTACTTTGCTAGATCACTCACTTTCTCTCTGTGTCTTTCTGTCTCTCTGTCCTTCTCTCTCTGTGTGTCACTGTCCCTCTGTGACTCCATCTCTGTCTCTCTCTTTCTCTGCTTTTCTCTCTTCTTTCATTCTTAAAATGCTATGTGTATTGTGTGTTTCTCTGTATGTGTCTATGTATAAGTCATGGGTACAGGTCTCCACAGAAGCCATAAGGAAGTATCTGGCCCCCTAAAGCTGAAGTTACTGGAATTTCAGATCTGAGTACTAGAAGCCAAATTCAGGTCCACTAGGTGAGCAGTAAACACTCTTAACCACTGAGCCTTCTCTCTAGTCCCTCTGTGTTGTTGTTTATCTCTTTATTCATTCGTTTATTATAGCACCTGGCAACTCAGTTTAATACATTATTTTGAATCTGATTGCTTTCTTTTTAGGAAGAAGAATAGTTAATGTATTTTGCACACCTGTTATGATCTACTGTTCTCTACTACTTGAAGCAAATTGTTTGCACTTTGAAGCAAACAATGTAGTATTATAGTTTGATCTTTCATCCATCTGAAATCAAGTAATAAATGTGTTCTATATTTTTAATTAATTAATTTATTATTCCTTCATATATTACATCCCAACCACAGTGCTTTATAATTATAAACATTAACCAAAATACAGATTTTGTTAGAGAAATACGGTAAACATTTTAGAATATTTGGGATTTTTAGTTCTGAGAATACATCTGAATTTCTGTAAGAACATCTGAAAAAATAATGGTGTTCAGCAGTATGGACCAATTGCATTAAATGCTTTCAATGTGAGGCTCAAACATTATATATGTTAGCAGCATATATAATGCTGGTACTTTTGATGTGTGGGTAACCTTGCAAATTATTTTGTAGTAGAACAGTTACTAATAAGTGGCCTGCCATTTGTTTTCAATTTTACTTAACATACAAGTCTTTTAAAAATCCAATAATTACTGAATTTGCTATTTATTGTTCTTCCAGTTTTATGTAACCCAGAGTGGCCAAGGGTAGAAGCAGAGGAAGATGTGCCACTAATTTGATAATCTTCCATGTCACTGTCCACCCTTGTTCCTGCCTCTGTGAGGATAGTTTTCGTGGATAGTCAGGAAGGAAACAACCAGAAAATATGTTTATCTAAAATGTCTAAAGAATCTCAAATAAAGCTAGATTCATTTCATCCACAGACTTTTTAACTCTTTTAATTGTACACCAATATAAATTGTAACCTATTTGTGTGAAGTTTTGTGTTCCATTTTTTAAAAATATATGCTTACAAATTATATATTCTTGAGGCCTAAGTATAGGGCCCATTTGGAAAAGAGGAGAGCAGGGATTGTCTGCCACATCTCTGACTTGAATTTCAATATGAAAAAAAAAAAAAAACAGAGTAAAAAAATGGATTTCCTGATCATTTTCTCCAGAGTTCAAAGATACTGTGGCTTCCTTTTCAAGCAATCTTTAAAAAAATATTTAACCCAAAAATATATTTATATTTTGAGGTTTTGAAGTGCTTTGATTTTAGTTCTTTGAGCAAATTTCAGATATATTCATAAGAACCATTCAGAATGAAAAATGGCTCACAAATTAGCATTTGATGAATTCTCCACACATTCTAGCTTACTTTGACAACTTGGCATAGCCGAGAGTCATGTGAGAAGGGAGTTTCATTTGAGGCATGAACCCAGTCATTTGACTTGCAAATGTTTCTATGAGTGCTTATTTAAATTGTTAATGGGAGTAGGAGGATGCAACCCAAGGTGGCATCATTAGCTGGACAGATATCCTGGCCTGTAGAAGAAAGCTAGTCAATGGACTTCCGAGTTGGCTCAGTGGTTAAGAGTGCATTTACTGTTGTGCAAGACCTGGATTTGATTCCTAGTACTTACATTAAATGACTCCTAATCACCTTTAAGTCCAGCATTAGAAGGTCCAGTTTCTCCAACTTCTGGCCACCTGAACTCATGCACATGTGTATTCATATAGACACACATGGGTACACATTAGTGTTAAGAGTAGGAAGTGTAGTTAGCCAGCAAGCAGCATTTCTCTCCGAAGTTCCTGCTGTGACTTCCCTAATGATAGACCCTCATCTGGAAGTGTGAATCAAATGAATACTTCCCTCCCCTAAATTGCTTTTGGTTATGGTATTTGTAACAGAAACAAAACTAGAATGATCTATCCATCTTTCCCCAAACTGTTTAAACCTTAACTCATGCAAATATGTTTTATTCCAGTAGGCTTTGCCCTTGTGCAGAGTAAATGAATAATCTCTATTGACAATACCTAACTCTGTCTCAGGCTATTTCACAGTTTTCCTAAAGTAACATAGGTATGTAGATTTATTATAATATCCCATTATCTTATTCCATTCCTTTGTGGTTCTAGACTGGCTCTTCTGTTTTAGCTTGGGCAAAGGTATAGAAACTATGGAGTCTTCCATGAATATCTGGACAATGATTTTGTTTCAGAAAAAAAATGTCTTGGTTCTAAGAGATGTATTTAAGGAAACATCTCAACCATTTTGCTTTTATGACTGATTAATTAAAAATGAAATTATTTTGAAATCCAGCTGAGATATTGAACTGAGTGTATTTGTGTTCTTCAACTGCTTTTGCCAGTATGTTCATTTCCCCTGCTTAGAGCAATCATTTTTATCTGAAGACTAGTGAGTTCATCAAAAGGTGCTGCTGATATCAACAAATCAATATCTAAATATCCAACTTTTACAGAAGAGATATGCTCAGAGAGAAGAACAGAGGTCCTTGTCAAACATTATTTGTTGATGTTTTAAACGAGCATCAAAAGGACAAAGAAAAATCAAGGAGATGAGACCCAAGGTCAGCAGCCACCTCAATGTTGGTATCGCCAGAATTTCAATTACTGATGCAGACGCCCAGAGAACCTTAAACCATAAGATGGCTAAGAGACAAAAGCAGCAGGTCCACTGGCTGAGAATTCGTCCTCTCTCTAGGCTGAGCAGGGTGGGGCTGAGTAAATGCGGGCTTACCATCTCTACCATCATTGGTTTGGTCATCCAACAAGAAGAAATGAATATGAAATTCCAGCAATAAGAAATGAACAAAAATTGGAGCTGAAGACCTTAAGTGTTTGCTTTTGCTCGTTGACCAGATAACATTAGAACTATCTGCATTATCTATGCAGGATGTGTTTTTTATTATTGTTACCTAAAGATGTCTCTTTTTGTTAAGGACAAATGTGTTTTTAAAGAAAAAAAAAAGGGGGGGCCTGGTTTTTCTTAATACACCTTTAATGGTTTTTAAATTGTTTTATATCTGGTCAAGTTGAGATTTTTTTTAAGAACTTCATTTTTAATTTGTAATAAAGTTTACAGCTTAATTTTTTTCAAAAAAGTCAACAAACTGCAAGCACCTGTTAATAAAGGTCTTAAGTAATAATAAAAAATAAAAAAATAAAAGAAAAAATAAAAGAACATCTCTATAGAGGAAGGGGTGATGACTCAGTCAGTAAAGTATTTCCCACACAAACACAATGACTTCAATTTGATCTCTAACACCAATATAAAAATAAGAATCATGCTTATAATAGTGATGGGAGACAGAAAGAGGATGGTATCTGGAAATCTCTCTCTAGCTTTGAGTTTTATGTTCACACTGAGAGCAACGGAGGGAGCTATTTGTAGTCTCTCCTTCACATGTATGTGAACAACTGTGGACCTCCATACACATCTGTATGCACAACAAATGCTGTGATGTACATACCTACAAATACACAAAAGTAAAACAAAATAAAACTAAAGAAAACAAGAAAAGAAGGAAAGAAAACTGCTTTATAGTTGTATCCTGGCTTAGGCACTTCTTGAATGTACAATTATAGACCTTTTCCAAATTCAGAGGAAGGAACAGTGACTAGCAAGAGCTCATACAAAGTCTTTTCTTGTATAATACTTTTCTACAAATGGGTTTATAACCTTTGATCAAAAATAATGACTTTTTTGTTACCTTCTTGCCCATTCTTTTATTTTTCAATACATTTATGCCCATATTTGTTGGTGACTATCCTAATATAGTGTCATATGATGTCCTAAGCAGAGGGGGCATCCTGTTCCTTAGGTTCCTGTGTCTGATATTTTCAATATTGAGTATTTTGACATTGCCTCTTGTTTTAAGGTACCCATGGGTTAGCCTACTGCAAAATAATTAATCAACTATCCAATCCTATATTGAGAATTTAAAAATCAAGAATAGAATGTAATTGAAAGTATGAAAATGATTTTTTTTTTTCATGTTGGGAGTAAGTAGTCAGCCTGGTTGGATCTAGAATTTGGGGAGGAGTTAGAAGTAAAAACTCAAAATGCAGTGTATATTTACCTGACATTTTTTAGAAACTGGTAAGATATTATATCAAAAAGTGTTATTTATTAGAATATAACCATGTGATCAGAATGTATCTAAAAGTGATTATTTTATTAATTACTGCATTTTATTAATTCATGTATTACTATCAACTCAATACTCTATTCTTTGTAGAAGAAACACTTGATTGTATTTGTTTTTTAATGAATTTTGTTTTGATTACTATATAATTATATTATCCTTCTTCTTTTTGTCCCTCCAACCCCTTCTCAAATTAGTGACTTGTTTTACTTTTCCCCACTTTTATTAAATATAGATTCATTTCTATGTGTAATATGAATACATTTCCCCTCCCTCTATTACTCTCAGTTCATTCCCACCTCTGTTCTCATCTGGATTCCCTCCACTTATACCTTTCATTATTAAAGAATAGGCTTCAAAATGATAACAAAATATTGTGAAATAAAACATAAGAAGATTAAACAAAAGCTGTCCTAAGTTGGATAAGCCAAGCCAACAAAAAACTTAATGAGCTCCGTGAGATAGCTCAAGAATTGTTGACCCAGATTTGTACCTGTCTAAAAGAAATGCAGGGACAAAAATGGAACAAAGACCAAGGGAAAGGCCAACTGGAGCCTGGCCCAACTTGGAATCCATCCCACATGCAGGCACCAAAACCCAACACTATTACTCATGCTATGTTGTGCTTCCATACAGGAGCCTAGCATGGCTGTCCTCTGAGAGCCTCTATCAGCATCTGACTGAGACAGATGCAGATACTCTCAGTCAGCCATTCGATTGAGGTTAGGACACCTGTGGAAGAATTAAAGGAGGATTGAAAGAGCTGAAGGGAATTGCAACACCATAGAAAGAACAATATCAACTAACCCAGACTCCTCAGAGCTCCCAGAGGCTAAGCCACCAACCAATGAGCATATATGGGCCAGTCCATGATCCTTGCTACAGATGTAACAGAAGACTGCCTTTTCTAGCCTCAGTGGGAAAGGATACTTTTAATCCTGTACAAACTTGATGCCTCAGGGAAGGAAGATGCTAGTGTGATGAGGTGGGAGTGGGTAGGTGGATGGGGGAGGACCCTCTTAGAAGCAACAGGAATGGGGAGTGGGGTAAAGAACTCATGGAGGGGTGAGCAGGAAGGAGGGCAACATTTGGAATATAAATAGATAAAATAATTTAAAAAATTGAATTAGAAACCTAGTTGGTTCACATATTTAGGAATCTCATATAGGTACTAAACTGAAAGCTATAATATATGTACTGAGGATCTATTACAGAACTTTTTAGGCCTTGTTAATGCTTCTTAAATTTCTGTGAATTCATCTTAGCTTTTCCTGGTTGTTTTAGAGGTTATTGTTCTTCTGGTGTCCTCCAACTCCCCTGTCTCCCCTATTCCTGCTTGTCCTTATTTTCTCAGGGTTCCACCTGAGCTCTGAGGGGAGGGATTTGATGGAGACATTTCATTTAGAATTTACACCTATGCTTTGTTCTCTCTCTCTCTCTCTCTCTCTCTCTCTCTCTCTCTCTCTGCATAATGCATAGTTATGGGACTTTATATTGAGATATCTTGATATCAATACTCCCAATTCCCCAATATTAAGACATATAATAACATCCATAATAACAGTATGGATGCAAAAACAGGACCCAGCCTTTTCTGCATCTAAGAAAGATAACTCAGCATCAAAGATAAACATAATTCCAGAGCAAAGGGTTGGAAAAAGATATTCCAAGCAAAAGGTTCCAAGAAACACTCTGTTACACTTTGTTGTAGCATATATATATATATATATATATACAACACACACACACACACACACACACACACACACACACACACACATATATATATATGTATGTAAATGATTGAACTACTAAAATAAGTAAACAGAAGAGATAGGGAAGGACACTTCATAGTCATCAAAGAAAAATTCTACCAAGGTGGCATCTCAATTATTGCCCCAAACACAAGAGCACCCAAATTTGTAAAAGTAACACTACTACATCTTAAATTATATATTGACCCATACACACTGATATTGAGAGATTTTAACACCTCACTCTCACCAATGCACATGTCATTTAGAAAGAAAGAAAACTAAACAAAGAAATGCTAGAGCTAACAGGCATTATAAACCAAATGACCATAATAGATGTTTAAAAAAACGTTTTACTCAAATAAAATATATATTCTCTACATCTCATGGAACTTTCTCCAAGTTGTCCACATATTTGCATCCAAAGCCAGTCTCAACAGATGCAAGAAAATTTAAATAACTTTTGAATTATATCAGAATATCACAGTTTAAAGCTGGATATTACCAACAACAGACACAAGTGAAAGCTTACAAACTCATGGAAACTGAACAACTTTCTACTGAAGGACAATAGTTCAGGATAAAAATAAAGAAATTAAATACTTTCTATGAGGGAATGAAAATGAAACCATAGCATACCTAAACTTATAAAACTGAAATGCAATTTTTTCTAAGAGGCAAGTTCATAGTACTAAATGCCTACATAAAATAACTGGAGAGTTTTTATACTAGCAACTCAACACCACACCCAAAATTTCGAGAACATAAAAAAGAAGTCACACATAAAGGAGTAGGTGGCAAACTCAGGGTTAAAATCAACAAAATAGAAACTAAGAGAACAATACATGGTATCATTGAAACGACAAACTATTTTTTGAGAAAATCAGTACACTACAACATAGAAATCAATGACCAATAATTATTCATTCCTGTTACTTTGTTGTTGGTATTAATGCTGAGTCTGGGTTTGTATGTCTGCCTCCCTTCCTTTCGATGGTCTAAATTTATTACTATATGTGTTTTCATGGTTGTAGGTAACCTCCTTAGGTTAGAGTTTTCTTTGTAGCACCTTCTAATGGGGTTGTATTTGTAGATAAATATTATTTAAATTTGTTTTTTCATGAAATATCTTATTTTCTGTGATTAAAAGTTTTGCTGGGTAAAGTCGTCTGGAATGCTACCTGTGCTCTCCTACAGTCTGAAACATATCTCTTCAGATATTTGTGTTTTACACTCTCCATTGAGAAGTCAGAAGTAATTCTTTTTTTTTTTTTTTTTTTTTTTTTTTCTGAGACAGGGTTTCTCTGTGTAGCCCTGGCTGTCCTGGAACTCACTCTGTAGACCAGGCTGGCCTCAAACTCAGAAATCCACCTGCCTCTACCTTCCAAGTGCTGGGATTAAAGGCTTGCGCCACCACCGCCTAGCCAGATATAATTCTAATAGGTCTGCCTTTATATCCTACTTGGTCTTTTTTCCTTTGTAGGATCTAATACTCTTTCTTTGTTAAATACATTTAGTGTGTTATTCTGTGATACGGGAATTCTTTTTTCTGGTTTGTCTATTTGGTTTTCTGGATGCTTCTTGTGTCTTTATAGGCATCTCTCCTTTTAGGTTACAATTTTTTATGATTTTGTTGAAAATACTTACATTTGAGTACAGTTTCTTCCCCCTTTCTTTATTTCTTTTATTCATATATTTGGTTCTTTCATAATCTCATAGATTTCCTGAATGTTTTGTGTTAAAAATTTTAGATTTTACATTTTCTTTGATGAATGTATCCATTTTTTTTCTATTTCAATGCCTAAGATTCTTCTACCTCTTCTAATCTGTGGGTGAAGCTTGCCTTTATAGGTCCTATTTGCATTCCTAAATTTTTCATTTTCAAAATTTCCCCATCTTGTGTTTTTCTTATTACTTCTCCTGCCATTTTTTTTTTTTTTTTTTTTTGGTTTTGGACAGTTTTATTCATTTCCTACCATTGAGTTTTCATTTTCTCTTATAGATTATCTATCATATTCATATAAGCTACTTTAAATCCTTTCCTTGGGCTTTCCTTATGTTGGAATATTCAGTACCTGCTCTGGTAAGGTTGTTTGGCTCCAGTGGAGCCCTAATGTCCTGACTGTTATTGATCATGATTTTACACTGATGTCTAGGCATCTGGGATTGAGAAGTTTATAGGTCTGAGTGATGATATCTGTTTTCATCTGTATTGGGTGAGTCTTTTGCTCCTTGAGTTTGCTTCCTCCCTAGACTTTATGAGAGTCCGGTGGCTGTGCCACCAGAATTATTAGTAAGTAATTCTCTGTGGTCCTGTGTCCTTTGTTTTCTCAGATAGTATGTTCCCAGGGTTAGAAGCTGGGATAATGGAATGAATTGTGGGAAGGGAGGTTTGAGAAGTTTGTTGTGATTCAGTGTAGATGGTGTCTGAGAAGAAAGGGGGACCACAGCAGATTTTCTGCTACAGACCTTAGGATGAGATTCAGAGGATTGGATCTGAAAGAGCAGAGGAGGGAGAGATCTGCAGTCAGTCTACTTGTTGCCCTGGTAGGAGCAGACCTTGGTTTACCAGTAAATATCTGCCTTGATTGTTTAAGAATTAAAATTCTGTCAATTGGAGTGACAATCCTCCTTCCAAAACTTCTTTCTCCTCCCATCAAACAAATAATTCAGTGCTATGTAAACATGGGAAATCTCCTTTTGAGTTATGGGTCAGCAGATTACAGGAGACCTCTTAAACGGTATACAACATTGCTGTTGTTCTAGGTGACTTTTAGAAGAATTAAAGCATGACCCATTTAAAAGAAGCAACATTCTTCAGACACACAGGAGTTGGACGAATCACTCTGAACCCCTATCCTGGACGCCTCCTCACTAAGGACTATCTCTCATAGTTTCTACAGGTTTCCTGCAAGCTATCATTGGAGACAAACAATAGTCCTATCCAGCTACAATAGATAACAACAACAACAAGCACAGCAATATGGTCAGAAAAGTTAAGTAGTAGTACTCTTATCCTGGGAGTAATCAAACTCTACTTAGTTAACCTTAAAGCCCCTTCAGTAGTAAGGGTTTCATGCCTGACATTATAATTTTAGCCAACTCCTTCAGCTTGGTAAGGTGATAGAACTTACTAATTCCATTTTTTTCTAAACAAGTATAATCTCTAACTATATTGTAAATATTTATTCTTATATCACAGTTAAGTGTTGGCCTTACCACCATCCAAGAAGCTTCTTCCTGAAGTAGACAGAGATCATTATTGAAATTCACAATTTGCCAAATTGCATAGATGAACTCTTCTTGAGATGTGTACTCCAAGTTAATAAAATTACAGTATAGGCTCTTTATCCAAGGCTCTAGGATACTCCTGGAAGGTCAGGCAAAAAGGTGGAAAGAGCATGAGGACCAAGATGACTACCGCAGTATTGTTTCAAAAAAACTAAAAGGAAGATACCAAGAGGTGGGTAGATTTGGAAGGAATTGGAGGTGAATATTATCAAGACCTGTAGTACAAAATGAGGTGGAAAATGATATTTAAAATAAACATATACTTCAACTTTCATAGTCTGTTAGATTTGTGTGTATAAATGCTTGCAATCATCTTATCAAGGAATAAGTAGGAAGAATGTACAGAAACCTCCAAGGAATTGAGGGCTCTAAGTTGTGGGGAAGGAAGTAAAGCCATCCTTTGTTTTGGCATGTTCTAGAGACTAGTCCATAGCTAGTATTCTTTAGATATAATTATCCTGGCATCTCTCTCACTGTATTTGATCTGGTCAAATCCTACAGAATGTATCTTTGTTTCCCTCTTTAGCACGTCCCAGGTTTCTTTGGATGAAAAGAATTACATAATAGTTTTACTGACATCCTAGTATTAAAATTCAAACAGAAATGGTGAAATATTTATCAAAGAAGTAGGAGCTTTTTTAAAACCCTTATAAAAAATGAAACCTTGGTCTCTATCCATTCTTTATTCAATGCTTTATTGATTCAAATTCCAGAAAAATGAGCCCAGAAACTTTGACTAACATGTAAAATGTATCCTAACATTTTATAACTTATGCTATATGAATTTCAGCTTAATTTTAATCCCACAATAGTGGTTCTTAATAAGTCATACACTGCAACTGGAATGAAACAAGTTTAGACACAAGTGAGTTCTCAGAACACCAGCTACATATAACTCTGAATTTCCTCCTTATTTATGCCTGCCAAGCATTGAAGATTCATGACTATTTGCATACTACCTTGGCGAGTTTCACAAAAACTTTGCTCTCCTATGTCTTTAAGGTGAAATGAAATAAATCAACATCAATCATTTGATGATGTGATTATACATCTCATATTAAGTTAGGGATTGCCATGGAAAACTACAATAAAATAAAGTCTCCTTGATGACTTAATTCAACCCATGTACACCAACATATAAACTCATATTTTTCCCAGATAGTAAAATTATATATTTTGACTTTCCCATATCCTTAATGAAGATTTGATTGCAAACTAACCTAGAAGTATAATCAGATAACAACAACAACAACAACAATAATAATAATAATAATAATATAGAGAAAATATTAGAAATAGCACTACATCCATATAGAAAGATAAAATACTTTGTATTTAGCGTATAACAGACAGGTTGTTCTTGACAAGCAATAAGGATGACATTCTAGCATTGTTTGTAAATATGTCTTATTTTGTCTTAATCATTGCTATGTGCTTGTGCACTAATAATGTGTAAATTTTACTTGGCAAGACTGCAACTGGAAAACATTTCTCAAGTGATCCAAACTTTAACAAGGTTTTGAGCATCCTGCATAGGGTTTTTCACAATGGCTGCTCTAATTGATAATCTCAACAACAATGCTCAAGAGGCTTTTGTTTGTTTTGTTGCTGTTCTTATTTATTTGTTTTGTTTGTTCATTTATTTTTCTGCAGCTGGGGAGATTGCTAATTTTTAATCTTAGAAATCTATCATGTGCCTTGTGCAGCTCCAGATTCAGCTGTTCATGAGTGCTGCATTATAGTTGTGAAGTTCTCTTCATGCTGAGGCAATCAAGGGCTCACCTGAAACACTGGACATTTTCTCAGGGATCCCATTCTTAGTCCACCAGTGACCCACTACTAGCTGACAGAGTTTGTATATATTTATGGATAGTTTTGTGGGGTAGAGTAGTCTAATTCTATTGACTACATCAAACATAGAAGCGAAAATTTCATCTAAAATATTTTAATTTTCTTTTTTAATTGGAAATTTTATTTACATTTCAGATGTTCTCCCCTTACCCCATTTCCCCCTCACTCCCAGGAACTCCCTATCCCATCCCCCTCCTCCTGCTTCTATGAGGGTGTACCCTACCTACCCTCCCCCATACCTCACCTCCCCACCCTCGAATACCACCCCCACGACGTCCAGCCTTCATGGGACCAAGGATCTCTTCTCCCACCTATAACACCCATACATATATAGCTGGAGCCATGGGTCCCTCCCTAAGCACTCCCAGGCTGGTGGTTTAGACCCTGGGGGCTCTGGTTGGTTGGGATTGTTGTTTTCTCATGGTGTCCTGAATCCTTTCAACTCCTTCAGTCTTCACTCTAACTTCTCTATTGGGAACCCCATGATCAGTCTAATGGTTAGCAGTGAGCATCTGCCTCTGAATATGTCAGACTCTTGCAGACCTCTAAGGAGACAGATATCAGGCTCTTGTCAGCATGTAGTTCCTGGCATCCACATCAACTTTTACATTTGGTGACTGCACATGGGATGGATGCCCAGGTGGAATGGTCTGCAAATGGCCCCTCCTTCAGTTTCTGTCCTGCACTTTGTATCCATATTTCCTTCCTTGAGTATTTTGTTACTCCTTCTAAGAAGGACTGAAGCCCCCCTATTTGGTCATCATTCTTCATGAGCTTTATGTGGTCTGTGAGTTGAATCTTGGGTATTTCAAGCTTCTGGGCTAAAATCCAATAATAAGTGAGTGAATACCATGTGTGTTCTTTTGTGATTGGGTTACTTCACTCAGGATGATTTTTTCTAGTTCCAGCCATTTACATAAGAATTTATCGAATTCATTGTTTTTAATAGATGAGTAATATTCCATTGTGTAAATGTACCACATTTTCTATATCCATTCCTCTGTTGAAGGACATCTGAGTTCTTTCCAGGTTCTGGCTATTATAAATAAGGCTGCTATGAACATAGTGGAGCATATGTCCTTGTTATATGTTAGAGCATCTTCTGGGTATATGCCCAGGAGTGGTATAGCTGGGTCCTCAGGTAGTGAGACGTCCAATTTTCTGAGGAACCGCCAGACTGTTTTCCAGAGTGGTTGTACTAACTTACAATCCCACCAACAATGGAGGAGTGTTCCTCTTTCTCCACATCCTTGCCAGCATCTACTATCACCTGAGTTTTTGATCTTAGCCATTCTGACTGGTGTGAGGTGGAACCTCAGGGTTGTTTTGATTTGCATTTCCCTGATGACTAAGGATGCTGAACATTTCTTTAGGTACTTCTCAGCCATTCTCATTTCCTCAGTTGAGAATTAATTCTTTGTTTAGCTCGGTACCCCATTTTTAATAGGGTTATTTGGTTGTCTAGAGTCTAATTTCTTGAGTTATCTTTATTACTATTCTTTTTGTTAAATTATAATAACAATATGATTGATATATAATTTTGAAACTTTTTACTATACTACAAACTTGTATTGTTATCCAACACTTCTATTGTTATTGTATTGTACAGACAATTATCAATCATCAAAATCTCTTTATAGAAACTGTTTGTCAAATTTACAATAATGTTTTATCATGATAATAATTATTTTTAAGCTATAAATTTTTCCACATTGTGACTAGTCATATTTTATACCCTATTTTATTGTTCAGTGACTTGTGTGATTTGATACTTGCTGTCATTCAGCCTATTATAAAATGCATGCAATTGTCTTATGCAAAGCAACTCAATTATAAACCAATGCTTTCAGTGTAAAAAGACAAATGTGAATTATCACTAATAATGACAAATATGACAGTCACCATTTACACTAAGGGCTTGAATATTAAGAGGTTTCTGCCTCAAAATGATTACGCTGGACTGTTGTTGTCCACTGTTATAACGTATTTGAAACCTCACCCCCACTTCTTTATGTATTCTTACAAGCAAAGATATACCAAGGACTCCTAGTAATGGAGGATAGAGAGCTTTAACTGGCCATCTTCTGTAACCAGGCTAGGACTTCAATGATGGAACTGGGACATCAACTCAGCCATAAACCTTCGACCCACAACCTGTCCTACCTGCAAGATGTGCTGGAACAATGGTATCTCAGAACTTGTGCAAGTGGCCAAACAATAACTGGTTTAACTTGAAGATCAATCCATAAGAGGGAGCATGAGTGGGAGACTGCCTAGGTGGCTAGGAACTGAAATCTGAGTAACTCGGAGCTAGGATAGAATCAAACATGACTAACAAAAAGAACAAAAATTCAGTGAAATGATTTCTAGAAATACATACCCTGCTCATAGATCTGTGCTCAGCAAATCATTATTGGAGAGACTTCGTCTGGCTGCTGCTGAGAGTAGACTCAGAGACTCACAGCCAAAGATTAGGCAGAGCTCAGGGAACCCTGTGGAAGAGGGAGAGACAAAATTGTAGGATGTTATGGGCTAAGGATACCAGAAGAACATTCACACAGAATCAACTAAGCAGGTCTCATAGAGGCTCACAAAAACTGAAGAGGCAACCACAGAGCCTGCATTAGTCGGCTGTAGGTCCTGTGCATATGATATGTTTGTTTAGCATGTTTTTTGCTTTGTTGTTGGACTCCTAACAGTGAGAATGGGGATGCCAGTGACTCTTTTGACTGATCTTGGGATCCTTTACTTCCTACCTGTTTGTCTCACTCATCTTTGCAATGTGGGTCTTGCTGTATATTCTAACGCCATGTTTGATATCTTTGGAAGGTCTACTCTTTTCTAAAGGGAAACAGAAAAGCTGTCGATCTGGATGTGAGTGAAGCTGGGGTCTGCTGAGAGGAGTGAAGGGAGGAGAGGCCATGGTAAAGATATATTACATGAAAGAAGAATCCATAATAAGAAAAGATCTATTAAAATAGTAATAATAAATGAAGAATTTACTTCAATCACCCTTGGTTCTTGGACTAGCAAAATGTTATAATTATATAAGCTTTAATTTGAAAAGTTTTGATGGCAGCTTTGAAAACTTTCATCCACAAATTTTGAGCATGTTTTAAGTATAAATAAACTAATCATAATGTAAACCATCAATGGTCTTGATACCATAACATCTGTCTTATTACTCATTGTAAATTGAATGGATGTCATCCTTGAAGACTTTCCATGAGTCCATAGAAAATAAGGTTAATTACATTTAAAATTAACTCTTGGCATTGAACAAACCAATTTCTACTCTCTGACTCATTGAATTACACATGCCAATGTTGTGCTTGTCTTTGACTCCATCCATGTACTATTATTCACATTCAGAACTAGTCTTCTGATGTATTTATCATTACTAAATACTTTTTAGCACCATCCTCTATATTCTTTATTTCTCTTGATTTTTGCTAAAAAAATCAAAATTTAAGATTTAGAGGATAAAATAGTGTGTATATAAATAAAACACATCCCAGATCTATTTGCCAGAAGAATAAGAAGGAACACAACGGGAATGATTTAAAATATATAGTATGAGCCTGTCAAAACAGTCTAGAACAGTTTTCCCATAGAATCTTGCATGTTTAATGAGAACTAAATCTGTTCATTTATGCACAAAATCTTTATAATCTTCTTAATAACCACCCTCATCATCTTACATATGACTTTTTGAATCATAATAAAATCATAATCTTGAAGCATTACCATGCACTAGGAAATGCTCGGAGTACTTTACTATTAGTTTCTAGGGGATGAATAAAAGTTTAATCATCAACTATCTGATTGAAAGCAATAAGACTTTCTTTGATCTTAGTTCCATAAGGTATCAGCAGTGTTATACTTCTTTTTGAGAACAGAGAGAAGATTGGATACTTTGCACTTTCCAGCTGGTGATTGCAGCATCGTAGGAATTACAGCCAATCCTGCTATTTCCATCTGTCTTATTTGCACCTCAGAATAGTTGTCATTAGAGACCCACATCAATAATTTAAGTTCATATCTCCTCGAGACATGGAATTACATCTGCAAAAACATATTTTTCTCAGTAAAGGGACACTAATAAATTTTCAAGATTAGGAACACATGGTTTTTATCATCTATATATAATTTAGTACACTGGCAATATCAACGATAGCAATAAATATAAGGTAATATGCAAATAAGAAAAGTCAGGAATTTTCTTAAATTGCAACAGAGTATGCACAGTGAGATGAGTGTCTTAAATATAAGAGCTCCTTTCATTAATTTTACTTTTGCTTTTTTTTTTTTTTTTTAATGGTAGTGAGGGAAGTTAAACCTGGAGCATTATACATGTGGTAGGTGAAGCCTTAGGTCCATATCCAGTTACCTAGATCATCACTGAGTTTTACATATTTGTTTACTCATCTTGTTCTTACAGGTACATGTCACCTTGGAAGCTCATCCTAATTCGATGGCATGTTCCAGTGTCATATTTTAAAATTTAACTCTTAATAGGCACATCAAATATTCACATGCTGAATGAACAAATTCTTACCGTCAAATCATATACTGTACTGTGTCATGGTTACCATCTATGTCAAAGTGTTAATCTTATTTTGCATGTGTTTTCAATAAAAACATTAAAATTAAATTATAGATATTCATCTTTCTAGAAAACTTTTATAATGAAACTATATATTATATTTGCCCAATAATAATCCTTGAGATACAACTGAAAAATGAACTTACTGTTTTTTAATTCCTTGTAATCTCTTAAGTTAAAAATGTAGAAGGAAAAATATATCTAAATTGTGAACTTATTTTATCTTGAAGCAGAGTTATAGTCACACATTTTATAATATACAATTTGTACTGAGAACTAAGATGTGAGTCATTGCCTAGCTATTGCTAGTGTTCTATGGTAGTTAGCCCTACACACTTACAGAGAAATTGAAAATTGAGGATGGCCAAACACTGTACAATAATCTGTCATCACCATCGCAGCAATTACATTGTAAATGAACTCTTCAGCTCTCCTTTATATCCTCTTATACATTTACATCTCTATCATCAATGTTAACTAAGGATTCGCTAACATTTAATTCTAAAACTGAGGATTATATGATAATTTTGGGGCTTACTAATTTATTCTTTAAACACTGTATATATTGGCATGAAAACATCTGGGATTGCAAGGAAGATTAATCATAAATCAGTAGAAAAAAGTAGGTGAAAAACTCCTGTATTTGAGGATGCCTTTGTTTGAGAGGCAGAATCCAATGATACTGAAGTAGTCAAAATGTAGTGAATGCAAAAGATAACATTGATGAGACTGTAAAAGATATATATTAACCCACAATATGTTTGCCTTCTAATTTGTCTGATGTTTGTTTCCTGAATTTACAAAGTGGGTATCAAAGCACCTTTCAGCTAAGACTCATATAAAACGTAAATGAGTAAGACAATTTTAGCATCTTGCATAAAGTCTATGAGGTACTCAAATGTTATGTAAAACAAGTTGAGGTAGGGTACACAATTTTGGGAAGATTTTCCTCTTTTGATGGGAATTTTATGATGTTATTAATAATTAAACATATATGCGAACTTGGAATAATTTCTCCGTAGCATACAGAAAACAATAAACTAAACTCTGAAGATAAGTTTCTTATAGAAAACTTGTACTAAATGAACATATATCACTGAAGTGAAAAATCAGAGTTCCAGTTTTCAAATTTAGTGTCTGAAACATAATTGTTAATCAACTTTTAGGATGTGAGATTTTATCATTTTATCTCTTGAAAACCATTTAATCATTAGTATGCTGTATGGATCGGAACTGGAACAATAGAGGAATGGAATTCCAAGTTTAACAATATGGATGATGTTGTTATGAATGTTAAGATATTTAAATTCCTCCATCTAACTTGCTCTTCTAAAAATGGTGGTTGCACGGTTATCTTGTTTAGTTTCTAATATCACTAATGTTCTATAACCAACCTCTCAGCACACTTACTGCTTTTGTTTGGTATGCTTCCTTTTCTTTGTTTTTCCACATCGGAATGTTGCTATGTATGTCTGTCTAGCCTGGAAACTACTACATAGTTCAGATTGGCCTCAAATGCACAATCTCCTATCTTAACCTCACAAATGCTACGATCCTAGACATGTACCATCATGCCTATTTCCTTCAGCAAATTTGATATTTTTATTGGAGTAGTTTCTTCACATATGGAATTTAACCTGGTGTAAGTCTCTATATTTGGTTCCTACCACTTGAAATAATATCACATATAGAAAAAAAACAAAATAGGAAACAACAAGGGAACAGAGATTTGAGAACTCTCCTTAAAAACCATTCTTATATCTTATCTGTCACTCAGTGAGTTGATTTTAATGTAAAAAGAATGTCAAAAAGATAAATTCACTTTACTATTCCCATAATCCTTGGATCACCTCTATAGGAGTTACTTTGACGTGTCTGTGACCAACATTGACATTTAACCAGGGAAAATATGTATTTCAGGTAATGTTATCAAAGATTTCAACCCTTCATAGAAGGAAGAATCACAGCAGTGGTAACCTGTTTTGGATTATACTCGCATATACTACAACAGGAATGTGAATGTTGGGCTAGGCGATGGGGCTGGGTATAATGCTTAAAGACAATCTGTGGTGACCTAGTTCTTCCAGCTAAACACTGTTTTCTATAGGTTCAGCAGCCTCCCAAATAGCATTTCAGCAGAGGAGTCAGCATTCTCAGAACTTGTGAGGTACACTTTGGATTAAACTATAGCCACCTCCAGCAAAAGAAAGTACTTGGTCTTGGACCTCAGATTCTTCATTTAAATATAAGGGATAACAGTGTCTGTCTACTATGATATTTTAAAGGCAATAGTATTCTTTAGAGCCTTAGCCATCTAACAGCATAAGACATATGTAGGTCAGTTAATGATCTTAATAGCTATAATTTGCTAACATTTAGTACTAGGTTGCTATAGTGATTAATAGAGAATTCTGTCACAGCCAGAATTTTAAAATGGATACAAAGCATTTTATATATTGAGTAAGACACCCACACTCAAGGGTATGGTGAAAGTCACCTTCAGCATGACCAGCTCAAGAGGTTGAGTATAAATTTCTGTCCTGTATTTTGTAAGGATACATGAAGTTGAAGTATTAGATGCATAGTTTGAAGGTCAGTCAGGCTGACTGTGATCAGTTGTATTATTTGTCAACTTGACACCACGTAGACCAGTGAATCTCAACCTTCTTAATGTTGCAATGCATTAAAACAGTTCCTCATGTTAATGTGACCCCCAACCACAAACTTATGTTGTAAATATCCATATGTTCTGATGATCGTATCTGGCCTCTGTGAAAGGGTTGTTTAACTTCCAAAGCGTTATCAACCCACAGTTTAAGAATCATTACTCTAGAATAATCTTAGGGGAGAAATCTCTGGTATGTCTAAGGAATTTTCTAGATTGGGTTAATTGATGTGGGAAAATAAACTCTAAATGTAGGGAGTATCATTCCAGAAATTGGAGTCATGAATTGCATAAAAAGGAGAAAGCTAAGCAGGTGAGAATGGGCATTCATCACGCTCTGCTTCCTGACTATGAATGTAATGTAAACAGTCAATCTCCCATGCTTGCTGCTACACTGTCAATTCTTCCCTGTCATGGTGGACTATATCCTCCTCAATCATTAACCAAAATAAACCTTCCCTCGCTTAAATTATTTCTTCTCAGTTACTGTGTCTCAGTGGGAAAAAAAATACACATAGCATATAGGATAATGTTTATAAATGATAGTTTACGATATAAAATCCACTGGTTATAAATAGGATAATTATTATTTGTTTAGGGGGAACATTGTAGCTTTCTAGAAAACAGGGATTCTAAATAAGTCACAGTGGGATCTTTTGTTGCTTGTGAAGGGATAAATTCCACAGACTTGCAAATACGTAGTTTCTCAGAGGAAAAAGTCTTGAGTGATTATTGCTTCTGTAGCAATGAAATTATCACAAGGCAATCTAACAGCATAAGAAGACAGAGTGCTCTGGTTGTTAATGCCTTAGGTGACATCTCTTGAAAAAGGATCTCCCTACAGAGATTAGAAAATTGCATTGTTTTTGCCTTACTATTTTCATATGCAGCAATAAGAAACTGCAGACCAATGAATCAACAAGTCACTTACACAGTCTCCTTTCAGAAGTATTGCTTTAAATAATATCTTAGTTGAATTATTCAATGATTCCATCAGAAGCACAGCAAGAATTATTAGGCAATCTTTCTTACACAGAGCCTAGTTGGAAAACTTAATAGTTTGGAACTTAAAATATTTCTTAGTTATGTAAATGCCTCTGATGAGCCATTTGGTTATAGCATTCTTCATGAAATAGGAGAGACCAAAACAAGACATGAGTTTAAAACAGGAAACTATTTATTATGAGGAGTCAGCAGCTATGGCTTTGTCAAATAGATAGCAACCATGGCAATTAGTAATATCCAAATAGAGAGGGATGTAAAGCACATGTGGAAAACCATAGAAACCATACACCTCAATCATGCCTCCGCAGACGTTCAAGGCAAAATATTTACCAGAATTTTTTTTAAAAAAAAAATCTACTCTTGATGGACCATTCTTAAGTAGAATTTGCACACTCACTCATAGATCTTGAGAGTCTGTGATGGTAATGGCTGTGTATTAGCCAGAAGATAAAATGTCATAGCCAACCAATTTAGTGATAATACATGTGGCCATTAATTGGAATGGTTAATAGAAGAAAATCAAGAGTCAGGACTCTGGGAAAGGGACAGGATAGATAGTGTGCTAGTGTGCTTGTTTGTGTATCAAAAATGTAAATGAGAGAACAGATATTAATGTGACTTAAAAGAACATTCTTTAAGCTCTCGGTGCTGCTCTCAGTAGATTTTCATGTCAGACATGCCCTGCTTAGTAGCATTGTTGAGTGACAAGCATTTCTTCATTCTGGGCCTCTTAGCAAAAAAATAAAAAAAAAAAAAAAAAAACCACTAAAAGTTAGAATTCACAAAAAGACTATCAAAAGAGGCAAGATAATTTTATCTGGAGTAAAGAGATAATAGAAATTAAAGACAAATACAGATAGCAGGCCACAAGAGTGAAGCCACATTCAGATCTCTTTATACAGTCTCAGAGAAGAAAGTATGTTTGCTAAAGAGCATAATTTAGTTGGTTATCTATTTTGATTGATAGATTAAATTGTATAATCATTCCTCTACTTTGCATGTGTCTTCCCATAACACATTTAATTTTAAGCATATGCATGCACAATTACATGTTGGCATGATATGGTAAGTAGAAAAGTATCCTTAAAAAATTTCTAGAGGACATGGTTTTGCTTACTTATCATGGCCCAAACCTCATTCATGACAGATTGTCAATTCAATTCTTCATATCCGACACAAGATGAACATACTTAAACAGAAAACACCTAAATCTGATTGCTATTAGAGGAAGAGAATCTAGGCTACTCTTAAGGATACAGATATGGATAGCCTGAAGGAGGTAGAGATTATAAGATTGTTAAATGAATTGTTTGAAAACCTGTTTTTTGTGTTATGTGTGTGTACAGTATATATGGGTAAAGGTACTAGACTATCAAGTCCCTTACTACAACAGTGAGTATGGAGGAACCAAGTTACTAAACTCTTTTGTGATTTTCAACCTCAGTATCATTGGCAGAATTGCTTTGATCTAGACCTCAATCTTAAGATATAGTATTGATAGCAACTACTTAATGTTGCTGATAGTATCAGGTTGGGCCAGAGCAAGTGTTAGCAATTTATTTCTTCAAAGACTGAACTCTGTTTTTTCTCTGCTTTACAGCTTTGGTTGTTCTGAATCATCTTGAGAACCTATTTTTGTTCTAATGGAATGACATCCCTCTGTTTCATTCAGGCACAATATATCATGACCCTACAGTATAAGCAGTCAATCTTCATCTGCTTTTGGGTTAAAACACTGAAAGAACAGGCAAAACATAGCAGTGCTTAGCAGACAATTGTGTACAAGGTAAAAAAATAAAAAAAAAAAACCAATAAAACAAAAAACAATTTGACATTTTCTTAGGAATACACATTATGTTTTACTGTAGAGAGTATTTCTAAGAAAATATTACTAATATTCACAAAGAAGAACACTAGCAGACATCCTTGAAATAATCTCCAAAGCTGTTTAAGCATACTACATTGCTGTCAAGTCAGGGGCTCAGTTAGCTCTTCTTAAGTACGGTTTCATTAAATGGCACAGTGATGTCTTATTAAACACCTTGCGTCATGCAGCATATATACTAGGGGTTTATAACCTTGCTTATGATAAAAGATAAATAAATGAATTAGAAAGTGAAAGTCCATTCTAGTTTTTCAGAGTGCAAACATTTTGAAGTTATATCTAAATGTTGTTTATAATAGAAAATAATCTCCTCATGATTGTTAATTATGATGCAGCAGTTGAATACACTCATGTATATTATAAATTATGCAGATATATGATTATACTTTATATATATAACTTCGTTGTGTACATGAAATATGTGTGTGTAAATATAATGACTATGTTTAGCACTTTTTTCATTTTGGGTAAACAATAATTTGAGATAGAATTTTACTATTTAGCCATGATTGCTCTGTAACATGTTACATAGACCAGGCTGACCCCAAATTATCAGACATGTCCCTGCTCCTACTAGAGGAGTGCTTAAAGCTCATGCTACCACATCTGGTTTGCATGTGGTTTTGACTAAGAAATTACAGTACTTGCATTCTCCACTGACATATCTGCTCAACTTCATCAGACTTGTGTTTTCTGAACTGTAAAGGTAAGCTTCCCTTCCCCTATCCATTTTCCCTGCTTGCTGAGTCCTCTGGAGCAAGCAAAGCTGCAGGGCAGATAGCAGCTTGCGATCCCAGAGGGAACTCCATTCTCTATGCACCTCTCTGTTCACCTTCATCAGACTTGCTAAGCCTGAACCATACAAGTAACCTTCCCTTCTCCAACCCATCTTTACTGCTCAGTGAGTCCCTAGACACACCAAGCTATACTGAGAAGGCTCCTAGCTTGGTCAGACCTCAATTTACCTGCCACCTCTCTACACAGCTTTATCACATCTGCAGCTCCTGAACCATAAACACCTGTAAATCAGAACCATTCAGCCCAAGGATTCCTATCAGAGGCCTACCATACCAGGACCATTGAGGTCAACCCTCTCTCAATACATACTATAACAGGAACCTCCAGGGATCAAAGCCTTCCAGATGGCTGAAGGCTCTAGAAAGATTACAATCAACAAAAGCAAGAGCAATATCACACCTTCAGAGCACAACTACTACAGCAAGCCCTGACTATTGTAAAACAACCAAAGCACAAGAAAATGACCTTAAATCCAATTTTATAAAGATAATAGATGCCTTTCAAAAGGAAATAAATAAATCCCTTAAAGAAATACAGGAAAATACAATCAAACAGGAAGAGGTCTTTAAAGAGGAAACAGATCCCTTAAAGATATACAGCAAAATATAATTAAACAGGTGAAGGAAATAAATAAAACTATGCACATATGAAAATTGAAATAGAAACAATAAAGAAAACACAAACAGAGAACATCCCCAGGATGGAAAACAGAGGGAAGAAAACAGGAAGAACAGATGAAAACATTACCAACAGAATATGAAAGATGGAAGAAAGAATCTTGGCATAGACAATACAATAGAAGAAATTGATACATTAGTCAAAGAAAATGTTAAAGCTAAAAAAATTCCTGACACAAAGCAACCAGGAAATCTTGGATACTATGAAAGTCCTATCCTAAGAATAAAAGGAATAGAAGAAGGTAAAGAGTCCCAGCTCAAAGACCCAGAAAATATTTTCAAAAAACATAAAAGAAAACATAAAGAAAAAGATGTGTATAAATATACAGGAAGTTTATAGACTACCAACCAGACTGGACAAGAAAAAAGAATCATCCTAACACATAATGATCAAAACAAAATCTACAGAAAAAAAGAAAGAATATTAAAAGTGGCAAGGAAAAATGGGCAGGTAATATACAAAGACAGACCTATCAGAATTACACCCAAGTTCTCAACAGAGACTTTCTATAATTCAATGAAAATAAAGATGAAGAATTTCCAAATTTCTGGGACACAATCAACACATTAAGTGTTTACATAAAGAAATTAAAAAGTTTTCATACCAACAATTTAAAAGTATGCCTGAAAGCTCTGGAAAAGAAGAAGGAGGAGGAGGAGAAGAAGGAGAGGAGAGAGAGAAAGAGAAGAAGAAGAAACAAGCACAACAAAGAGCAGTAGAAGGCAGGAAAGAATTAAACTCAGGGCTGATGTCAATCAGTTAGAAACAAAGAAAACAATACAAAGCATCAAGAAAAACAAGGGTTGGATTCTTTGAGGAAATAAACAAGAAAGATAAACCATTAGCCAACCTAAACAAAAGACAGAGAGACAGTATCCAAATACACAAAATCAGACATGAAAAGGGGGGACATAACAAGAGATCAATGAAGAAATTCAAAGAATCATTATGTATTACTTCAAAAGAATGTACTTCACAAAAACTGGAAAATCTAATTAGACAAATACATGTGAATACTTTATTAATTTATTAATGTTACTTTCTCAAATGGCATCTTTTAGTTTAGGCAAGTTTTAAAACTTTTTAAATGAATAATTAAAATAATATAATATGAAAAAATACTTAAATTAATGTAATTCCCAATTTTCTAAACAGATAACACTTACGAAAGTTAATTGAAGATTGAAGATCAAGATAAACTACTTAAACAGCCCTAGAACCCCTAAAGAAAAAGAAGCAGTGTTAAAAGTCTCCTCCCAAACCAAACCAAAACAAAAAACAAAAGACAAAAAACATTTACAAACAAACTAAAAACCAAAGCAAACAAAAAATCAGGGTCAGGTGGTTTTAGTACAGAATTCTACCAGACATTGAAGACCTTATAGCAATATTCCTCAAACCAAAATAGAAACAAAGAAACACTCAAACTCATTCTATAAAGTCATAGTCATCCTGATAACTAAACCACACAAAAGACTCAACAAAGAAAGAGAACTTCAGACCAATTTTGCTGATGAACATCAGTGCAAACTTACTCAATAAAATAGAAACTCACAAATCACATCCACAACACATAAAATCATCATCCTCATGATCAAGTAGGCTTCATCCCAGGGATCCAGGGATGGTTCAATATAATAAAATCCATCAATATAAAAAGTACACTTTATAAAAACCTGAAAGAAAAAAAAATCACACGATCATCTCATTAGATGCTAAAAAGCCTTTCCCAAAATATAACACCCTTTCATGTTAAAAGTAATAGAGAGATCTATGATACAAGACACATAATAAGCAATATACAGCAAGCATATAGCTAATATCAAGCTAAGTGGAGTGAAACTTAAAGCAATTTCACTAAAATCAGAGACAAGAAAAGTCTGCCTGCTCTCTCCCTATCTAGTCAATATAGTATTTGATGTTCTAGCCAGAGCAATAAGACAACTAATGGAGATCAAGGAGATACAAATTGGAAAAGAAGAATTCAAAGCATATCTATTTGTAGATGATATGATAGTATCCATAAGCAACCCCCAAAATTCCACCAGCGAACTCTCACAGCTGATAAACACTTCAGCAATGTGGCAGGATACAAAATTAACTCAATGAAATCAGTAGCTCTCCTTTACACAAACGATAAATTGGCCAGGTAAGAAATTAGAGAAACAAGACCCTTTACAATAGCCATGAATAATATAAAATATCTTGTTTTGACTCTATCCAAGGAAGTGAAAGATCTGTATGACAATAACTTCAAGTCTCTGAAGAAAGAGAGATATCAGAAGATGAAAGATTTCCCGTGCTCATGGATAGACAAAATTAACATAATGAAAATGACCATCTTGCCAAAATCGATCTATAGATTCAATGTACTTCCAATTAAAATCCCAACACAATTTTTTACAGGCCTTGAAAGAGCAATTCTCAACTTCACATGGAAAACCAAAAACTCAGGATAGCCAAAACAATCCTGAACATTAAAAGAATCTCAGGATGAATAACCATCCCTGATCTCAAGGTGTACTACAGAGCAATAACATCTCATTGGTACAGAAAAAGAAAGGATGATTAATGATCTTTGATAAGATCCAGAAATAAACCCACATACCTAGGGACACTTGTTTTTGATAAAGAATCCAAAACTGTACAATGGAAAAAGGAAAGCATCTTCAACAAATGGAGTTGAAGATGGATGTGTACACATAGAAGAATGCAATTTGATCCTTATTTATGACCTTGCACCGAAGTCAACTCTAAGTAAATCAAGGACCTCAATATAAAACCCAGGTACATTAAATCTTATAGAAGAAAAAGTGGAAAATACCCTTGAACACATTGGTACAGGAGACAATTTTCTGGACAAAACACCAATGGCTCAGGCTCTAAGATCTACAATTGATAAATTGGACTGCAAAGCTTATATAAGACAAAGGACACTGTGAGTAGGACAATATGGTAGCATGCAGATTGGGAAAGGATCTTCATCAACCCTACATCTGACAGAACTCTAATATCCAAAGTTCATAAAGAATTCCAGAAGTTAAACACCAACAACCCAAACTACCCAATTAAATATGGGGTACAGAGCTAAATAGAGACCTCTAACCAGAGAAATATTGAATGGCCAAGAAGCTTTAAAGACATGTTCAAAGTCCTTAGTCATCAGGGAAATGCAAGGTAAAACAACTTTAATAATTCATCTAACGTGTCAGAATAGCTAAGTTCAAAAACTCCAGTGACAAGCATGCTGGTGAGGATGTAGAGAATGGTGAATACTCTTCCATTGCTAGTGGAAGTGGAAACTTGTCCAACCACTTTGGAAATCAATTTGGAGGTTTCTTAGAAAAGTGGGAATAGTTCTACCACAAAACCCAGATATACCACTCCTGGGCATATACCCAAAAGATGGTCCCATATCTCACAAAGACACTTGCTCAACTATATTCACAGTAGCTTTAATAGTAATAGCCAGTAACTGGAAACAACCTAGATGTCCCTCAACTGACAAAGGGATAAAGAAAAGGTGTTATATCTACACAATGCGATACTATTCAGCTATTAAAAACAGAGATATGAATTTTGCAGGTAAATGGATAGATCTTGAAAATATCATCCTGAGTGAAGTAACCCATTCCCAAATGTATGGTATGTATTCACTTATAAGTGGATATTAGCCATAAAAACAGCATGCCCAAAGTACAATCCACAGACCCAAGGAGGCTGAACAGGAGGAGGACACAAGCAATGATGATCTAGTCTCACTCGGAAGAGGAATGGAATGGTATTGGGAAGCAGATGGAGTGAGGGAACTAGGTTGGGGAGGAGTTCAGAAGGGGAGTTAGGGAGTTTGGGGTCAGGGGTGTGGTAAGATGGCAAGATGGCTAAATGGTCATGAGAATAAATAGAAATTTGAATCTACAGTGGATGGGAAGTTAGGAGGCATCTCCAGGATTAGACAGAGACTTGGAATAAGGTTGGCACCTAAGAATCAATGGGGGTGTACTTAACTGTGACTCAAAGCATTGGGAATATGGAACATGAAGAGGCAACCACTGGTAGTCAGGAAAGAACTCCAACAAAGCTATAGGAACATCAACCCATTCACAAAACTTTTCACCCAAATTCATCTTGTTTACAAGAAATGCAGGTACAGGAGTGAAGCAGAGACTGAAGGAAGGGACAAACAATAACTAGTTCAACATAAGACCCATCCAAAGGTTAAGCCTAACCCCTGACACTATTAATGATGCTCTGTTATGCTTGCAGACAAGAATATAGCATGTCCTCTGAGAGGCTCCACCCAGCAGCTGACAGATGCAGAGACCCAGAGATGAACAATGGATGGAGCCTGGGGACTCGTGGAATAATACAAAGAAAGATTGTGGCCTCTAGGGGTATAAGAACTCCATAGGAAGATCAACAGGGTCAACTAACCTGGACCCATTTTTGGGTCTCAGAGACTGAACCTCCAACCAAAGAACATAATATGAAGGACCTAGGCCTCACTGCCTCCCTGTCATATATAGTAGATATGCAGCTTGGTTTTCATGTGGGTCCAAACAACTGGAGCAAGGCCTATCCCAAAAGTTCTTGCTAGTCTGTGGAATATGTTTTTCTAGCTGGGCTGCCATGTATGGCTTCATTAGAAGAATGATCCTAGCCTCATAGAGACTTGAAGTGCCAGGGTAGGGGAATACCAGGGTTGGAAGGGGTACTCCCACCCTCTCAGCGGAGATGGGGAATAGGTTAGGGGATAGGATTTTGGGAGGGAGTGACCAGGAATGGAGCAGTGAGCAGGATGGAAAGTGAATACATAAAAAAATAATAATAATAAAGAGATTACAATACTTTAAATTAATACATATGTACACATCTCTTTGCTATGCTTCTTATACTGTCAAAACACAAATTTGTTTCTTCAAAATTGTGTGTGTGTGTTTGCCTGTCTGTCTGTCTATCTGTCTGTCTGTCTGTCTCCTGCCTTTTTCTGAGTCCTTTCAATAGAATCAGTGAAAAAAAAAATCTATGAGAGGTTCATTAGATACAGGTTCCCCATTTCCTGACTTGCAATATCAGTTAGCTTTTGTGATTGACTCAAGCAAATTTCCTCTTTTTTCAACTACTATTAGTCTTCTTACAAGCTGTAATAAAATTGTACCTACACCAAATGACTGCTTTAAAGGTTAAAGTTTTATATATATTATAGAAATGACTTCCAAGTTTGTTATTGTTTTAAGCACTTGTTAAAAGTCATGAATCTGATGTTATTATTTTGGTTCAGAAAGATTATTAAAATATATTAAGAAAAATAAGTACTAGGAAGAAGAGTATTATCTTCTCCTAGGGATGGGAACTCTTATTGGTTGTCCAATGAGGTGTTCAGCTGTTCAGCCTTGAAATCATATCCACGCACCAACAAAAATGGACCCACAGGATATATGTTTATATACAGCAGGATATAGTTCAAATATTCTATCAACTTCAGAGTGGAGGCATAGAAAGGGTGTAAGTAGACAGCTGGGAGAATGAGGAGAAGAAAAAGAACAGGGTTAGGTTAGGATTAGAAATACTGAAGATTTCTGAAAGAATATATCAGAAGTATGTAAGCTGCACTGGTGAATTATCTGTAAGAAATGCCAGTAGAAGTCTGATGAAGGAAAGAAAGACCTTAATGTATGTGTCATCACCACATTCCAGGACTCATATCTTTTTAAAATCAATATACAGTAATATTTTATGTTTATTTATATTTTATTTATTTATGTTTATTTAGCAAAACATCTGGAGAGTCCATCTTACCTCAGTCAGAATAGCTAAGATCAAAAACTCAAGTGACAACGCATCCTGGTTTGGATGTAGAGAATGGTGAATACTCTTCCATTGCTAGTGGGATTGCAAACCTGAACAATCACTCTGGAAATCAATCTGACAGTTCCTCAGAAAACTGGAAATAATTCTACCTGAAGACCTAGCTATACTACTTCTGGGCATATACCCAAAAGATGCTCCGTCATATTACAAGGACACATGCTCCTCTATGTTCATAGTGGCCTTATTCACAATAGCCAGGAACTGAAGCAATCCAGAGAAAACAATGTTGACTTATACAATGAAATGCAATTCAGCTATTAAAAACAAGGACATCATGAATTTTGCAGGCTAATGAATGGACCTAGAAATATCATTCTGGGTTAAGTAACCCAGACCCAATAGGACACGCATGACGGGATCTTAGCATGGATGTCCTCTGAGAGGCTCTACCAGCAAGTGACTGAAACAGATACAGATACTCACAGACAAACACTGGACAGAGGTTGGGGATTCCTATGGAAGAGTTAGGGAAGGATGAAAGAACTGAAGGCATGGCAAGCCCATAAGAAGACCAACAGTGTCAACTAAACTGGACCCCTCGGAGGTCGCAGAGACTGAGCCAGGACTCAGACCTTAATATTGGGCTTCAACAGTGGGCACAGGCTTATGGATTTTCCCAGAACCTCTCTTGACAGCAATAGCCTAAACTTCTAGGCAAAGCTTCAGTCCCTCAGCCCTGAATTGGCTGGGCCTGATGAAAACACAAGAACTTGGCCAGTCCACATACAAGTACTAGCTAAAGCACACAGCTTCTGAACTTGCTCAACACAAGGCAAAGCTAGAATCTCACATCAGACATATAACCAATGAAAGAATTCTACATGTCAAATTATAATAACAAATATAAACAATATAAAAGCAAGAAAATATACCACAAAGTCCTTTGTCTTATGGAAATGTTCTCCAAGTGATAATGGCTAGATGTACCTTAGACATAGAATTAAAAAAGAAAACAAATAAACCATAAACCTGACCAAATAACTCAGAATGTTAATGGAGACATGAACAAAATCTTTACAAAGTTGAAGAGAGTAGATACAGCCAACCATTAGACTGAACCCAGAGACCCCAGTGGAAGAGTTAGGGGAAGGGCTAAATGAGCTATTGCAATCCAAAAAGAAACTACAGTATCAACTAATTGGACCCCTCAGAGATCCAGAACTAAACCACCAACCAAAGAGTATACATGGGCTGGTCCATGGCTCCACTACATATTAGTAAAGAATAGGACAAGCTCATGAATGAAGTGCAAGAAAACATAAGTCTTAACAGAATGATGAAGACAATTCAGCATTGAAAATCTTAGTTTAATGAAGAGATAAAAACACTAAAGAAAATTCCGGCTGAAATAAAGATGTAACTGAAAAACAAATAAACTCATTAGAAAACTCAGTGTAAACCCAACAAAATATATAAATTATAGTCCAGTATCCCTCATGAGTATACATACAAAAATTCTCAATGAAGTAGTTGTAAACTGAATACAAGAGATATAAAAAAATAATATTCCATGAATAACTGAATAACTGTTTTTTTTTTTTAGAAGACCATACTCCATATACAGGCTGCATGTTTTGGATAGCCCCCACTCCAGATGTTTGAGACCTACATGAAAACCAAGCTGCACATTTACAACATATGTGCAGGGAGGCCTAGGTTCAGCCCGTGGAGGTAGATCTTTGTAGACTAGGTATGCTCCACGGTTGGTGATTTCACTATTTCAATACTATTTGCTTTGTGAAGGAAAAAAAAATAATAATAATTAAAAAGAGAAAAATAAATGCTTAATAAAATCATGAAAAAAAAGAAAGTTCCAGATGATATAGTTTTTGAACCAAAGATGGCACTATATTAAAATCTTGTATATATACTCCAATGAAAAACTTTGATCCCATATTGAAAAATGAATGCAAATTTGTTTTAAATTCAAGTGAAATTTTAAGCCCACAACACTTGTTGACAAAGATTATGTGAATTTATTGTACAATTTTATTGCTTTATCCTTATTAGCAAAGTGAAATAAGTATCAAAATCAAATCAATTAAAATATCCATTTGCATAATAAAAAAAAAAAGAAAACTCAGTGTAAACTTAACAGTAGAATGGGTCAAATAGAGCACAAGACATCGAGACTAGAATAGTGGCATTGAATCACGCAATCAGAGAATATGAAAATATTTCAAAAACACATAAAATGGACATGCAAAAAATTTGGAATACCATGGAAAGACTAAATATATAAATTACCTGCAATAAGGAGAAGAATCCCAGGTCAAAGGCACAGACCAAATTTTCAACAGAATCATAGAAAAAAAATCTTCCCTAAATAAAGCATAGGCATATCTATTAAGATGAAATACACAGAACAGCAAATAGATAGTATCAGAAAAAAACTAAGACATATTTTTTGTTAAAATAATAAATATACAGAACAAAGAAAGGGTATTCAAAGTTAAAAGAAATATATAAAGTCACTTATAAAAGAAAACCTATCACAAAAACACCTAATTTTTCAATAGACACTTTAAAGCCCTTAAGATCCAGGATCAAAGTAGTCCGAGTTCAAAATGACCACAGATGATAACCCAAAGGTTTGGACCCAGCAAAATTATTCGTCAAAGTTGCAATAGAAAGAAAATCCTTCTATAATATGAATAGTCTAAGATAATGCATGTCCACTAAACCAGCCCCAAAAGCAATACATTAGACTTAAAATAATAATATGCATGTACATGAGGTTATAGACAAAATACAAATAAAGCTGTAATTACTGAAATACAAGATAGAACTAAGAACACAAACAGCAAAAAAGGAGAGAAAGCAATCAACACACATTTTTTAGTGATAATTTAAATTAATGTCCTTCCCTCCCCTATCAAGAGACAGATTAGTTGAATGGAGTAGGAAATACAAACAACCATTTTATTACCTACAAGAAACTTAGGCTACCTTTAAGAATAGGCATTGTATTAAGAGAAAAAGATGGAATTTTCTTTCAATAAAATGGGAGAAGAAAAAGAGTAGATGTTACTATATGAATATAAAAATAGACTCTAAACTAAAATTCAGGAGACAAAATAGAACGCTTCATTCTGACCAGGGAAACAGATAACCAAGAAGACATTTTGGTCATAAGCATAAATGTACCAAATTCTAAAGCATCCAATTTCTTAAAAGTGTTCTTCTAGACTTTAAGATAGATGTTAATTCCATATCAGTAATAATTGGTGCTTTTAATATCCCTTTAAAATGCATGTTTAACATTAGCTTATAAAGAAGTTCCATAATGTTTCTTCATGAATTCTTAGTATTGTTTAAAACTTCCCCAGCCCAAATCTCCATCCTCTTTAGATATCTTCCAGTATTATACTTGTATTTTTCAGTATTCTCTCATGATATATATGTATATATAATTAATTTTATTTTATGTACTATATATATTTATATATATATATATATATATATATATATATATATATATAATTATTCTATATAATATAGTTATTGTTTACTTTGGATAAAGGCCAGAAACCTAGAGCAAGTTTTCCAGATATATAAGCAGGCCTAGCTAGTAGAAGCCAGACTTCTTCCTACTTGGTACAGGAGACTTTATGTGCTGGTCTATAACCACATTCCTGGAACCATAGGTTGGCCTTATATAGTGCTTATTCACAGAGGCCTTATATAGTGCATGGACCTAAGTATCAGAAGCCACCTCTACTTTGTGTCGTAGCTAGATTTTCAGCTCTATTTGTGGAAGTACTTGTGGAAGCTAGAAAGGAAAGAGTCATGGGAGTGCCTTAAATAAGAGGGGACAGTAGAATACAGGTAAAAGGAAATAAAAGAATAGGGATATTGTATGGAAAGTTTTAAGCAGGGAGGGAGGAAAAGGTGTTGGGAGATGAGGGTGCAGGATTAACTGGTATAAGGGAAATATAATGAAGCCATATAAAAGCCTGCTGTTTTATAACCCAAGGATGCATAAAAGATGCATTTTAGAGAGTTTTAACATGCATGACTAAATGCTGTTCCTCATAGAAACCCTGGAGCTCTAAACATGGCTCCCAGGTATGAGACTCTCCACAAGAGTGGAGACACCCAGAGGATCCCCCAAAACAGGCTCTTGTCATTCCTCTGGTTATCTACCAGAAACAAAAGATCAGATCATGTTATGAAAGATAAGACATACCTTGGTTTGAAGCTTTGGAGAAAACAGGTAGAACATGAGCGCCCTCCTCCTAGTAGCTAGCATTTAAAGCACTGGAAGGTGTTGAACAGTTTGCTCTGGAAGCAAGGGTATCTATAATTGCCTTACTGAATCCTAGGAACCAGAATTTTATCCCACTAGGCAAGGTATGCCCATTTGTGCAGTAATGGAATGATTTTCGGGGTGACTGTTTGCTGTCTTATTAAGTCTTTAGCTCACACAATGGCAGGGATTGGAGCAAGGAATACAGGTCTCGACCTGCAAGCCCAGTCAGCAGCCTAGGTCACAGGAACTGCAGTTTAACTAAATTGGAATAGTAGCAAACTTTCTGCTAATAACTACACTTATTCTTATAGGCAAAATCCTTCCAGCATTAATTTGAGAAGCTTCTCTTTACCATGAATAGCAGTCAATGCAGAAACCCATGATTTTATAAAATGCAGAGAATAAGCAACAGTGGTAGCCCCATCTCTATTCTTATAAGATTGTTTATCTTTTATTATTTGAGAATATAATTCATCATCTCCCTTACTTTTCCTCCCTTCAAACCTTGCCATATTGTCCTCCTTGTCCTCTTAAATTTATGCTCACTTTTTTTCTTTAGTTGTTGTTACATATATACACATGGTGTGTGTGTGTGTGCGTGCACATATATTATTCTGTAGATAACAACTGGTACCTATACAATATAACTCTTGCATCTAAGGCCCAGGGATCATTGATGAAGAAAAGGTGAAAAAATTGTAAGTGCCAGAACAGAGACTTTCTTATGAATTTGTGTCTCCTAGGAATATCAGGATACATATAAAGTTTCATGAGCATGGCTACCTAAACATGAGTTGAAACAAGAATATTACCAATATGCATTTTAATGTAGAGTGGAGGTCAGGAGGCCTCAGTAGTATATAAAGAACTACAGGGAGCTAAGGAATGTTGAGAGTGGGAGGAATGACTTTCCCCAGGGAAGAGCACACCAATTTGTTTTCCAATAACAAATAGTCACCTTGACAATATTTACATATAAGACATAACTGCATTTTTTTTTTACATTGAAATATGTTAAAATGGTTTTCTCTACAGGTTTTAGGGTTTTGAAAAGGTCTAATTGTAATCATTTACAAGCCAATAACTCATGAATGCCCATTATAATATACTCCCTGATATAAATTATAAAGGCACCTGTGAATGTGCTTCATGCCTTTTGTGTTAAGAATCATTAAAGTTTCAATTAGTATTTTGTAAAGATTTAAAGAAAGGAGTTCTAAGTAGTAATAACTGTTAAACAATGTGATGCTTCTGACTGAAGAATACTAGATTTCTGAAAGCTGTTCATTAATTATACAAGCTATTTTGTATTTCTTAGTGATAGTATGGTACCCATTTTCATACTAGGAATATCTCTACTTAGAATTCAAAGATAGGGCACTTTTTTTTTTTTACATTTGAATTCAAATGTAGGTAACATGTTTTAGTTAAAACCAAACATACAACTAGAAGTGAGGAACCTTAATGACAACTAATTAATTATTTTTTCTGCATTTTATAAATAAATTCTCAATATTTCAAAGAAATTAATCTAGATCTGAAGTAGTCAAGAAAAAATGTATCTATGTCCATTACTGAAAATGATTTCAAGTATCAAGTATTTTATTCTGGAATATAATGTGTATTCAGATATGGTCAATGTTCAATTTTACATCACCTTTTTGTTTGCTTGGCTTTGGTTATTCACTTTAGATAGTTTCTAAGTGTTTTTCTCTACTATTTAAAATACCCCTCTAAAGCACCTGGAACATTACAGAAGAGCAGTCATGAATGATTGCTTATACAAACCAGATGCTAGGGTGTAAGGGGTAAAATGCCATCTTCTAGATGTCATACAGGCACTGCAATTGTGCACTCATAACTGTGTTAATCTATTCTGGACCCACATAACACTGACTCTGCTGCCAATTAAGGAAGGGGGGCACACATGTTCAGTTGTTTCAGTACCATATGGAGTTGGTTTTAATGTAGTTCTTTCTCTCTTGGTTTAACTTTCATTGTTTGTCATTTGTGATTCTCAGAACTGAAATTTAATTCATTGAGAAAAGGATTGTGCATTAGCTTCTATTTTCTATATAATGACAACAAATATTATAATATAATTTTCCAATATAGCATTTGTTTGTAGGAAGTTGTGATTTAGTAGATAGAAACAAAGTTTGAATTGGTGGACATTGCAATTAATTTTCATTATAACAATTATATTATGGCACTTTGGTAAAAATTAAATTTGTATAAAATAAATCAAAGATCATTTACATTTTGGAGCAGAAGGTATTCACAAATTCTGTCTTGATGTCTTTGTGTTGTTGAACTATGCTAAACTTAGTTGTGTGCCTTAATACAGAATTCATTAAATACGCTTAAAAATTGTCTTCAAGTAATAGCCATGAGACAACAATCACAGAGTCTATGCCTGCTGCTCCATTTCCACTCCCATTATCCACACTGGGATAGCTGAGAACAATGCAATGTCTTGGTAATCAAATCATCAAATACTAAATGATATTAGAAAACATATGTAAGCCATATATTGATGACACACCTTTATTAATGTACTAAGTCATTTTTAACATGCCCCTTTCCCCCTCCTTCTTCCATCTTCTTAGGTAGGATTTCAAATCAATCAGACATTAGTTCACTGTAAATTACTAGCTCTAACTTGTTTTACACAGTGAATTTTCCAATTGAATAGGATGCAGATCTGTGGCAATATGATTAATGTGACCTTTGGTACAATGTAGCTATTCTGAACTGGAGAATAAGAAACTGAGATCACTGTTCTATTATAAACTATATATATGCATTAAACAATCTTTATTGTATCCTGTTGAGGGTTTAATTCTTGTTTATCAGAAAGTAGGTTTTAAAGGTGGTCTCTTAGTGACCCCTGTTAGCCTCTTGCTTCTCTCAGCATCAAAATGGAGCTTGTTTTATTTGCTTTAACTTATTTTTCAAATAGTTTTCCTTCCTCACACACAGCAGATATGTCTTTTCCACTGTGAGATACTCGGCTTCAGTAAACCATCCAAAATTTCTCTCTTGTCATCCAACCATCACACAAGGAACAATGGCTCTCTGAGGAGCAGAGCCAGAGTCAGGAACAGTGACTAACACAGCAAAGACATCTAGACAAGGAACATATAAAAATTACAAATCTTGCTTTTGCACTAAAGAAGACATTGAAATGGTCTCTGAAAGGACTATTTACACATAAGCAATTTTATAAAGCTTATTTTATTTTTGTCAGTACAATACTTTATTTTAAAATTTATGTCTGTAATTCAAAGGTTTGTTTCTTTTCAATCTAAGATAAAGTATCAGTTTTTAAATGTATTTCAGTCAAGATATATAAAAGTAAATGAAAAGGAAAATCATGCATACGAGAAAAGATCAAAAGTAGAGAGCTCAATAGTTGGCAAGTGAAGGAAATCAGAAAGTTCTGATGTAGCACAGCACAGAGAAGCAAGCTTCCAAACACATGAGTATTAATTCACTGAGAATAGTGAGATTTAGAGAATAATACCATTCCATTGACCTTTGAAATGTGATTTTTCAAATAACAATAGTTCATCATACAAATTAATCCTTAAACTTTGGGGGTGGGGGTTGTTGCTTAGAAAATACAATTCAACAAAGAAAAATATTTTTTTCTAGAGAGAATACATCCAGGAAATTTTAGTTAGTTCTGCAAAAACTTCAAAACATTAAATCTATTATATATGCATGCAAGTTAATATATACTACAACATTAAATCTATTATATATGCATGCAGGTTAATATAAGCTATACATAAATATGACAAACTCATAGTATCAGGAACAATTAACAAACATCTTCCAAAGAAGGTTGACGGTATGCAGGTTGCGAGAACTTAGAGGATTGGGTTGATCTGTGTCTTTGAGTCAAAATGATAAAAGAATCCCAGTTGTTGGACATGGGATTGTGCAATTCATGTTTTCCTGCTTGAATTTTAATCTTTAATTGCATGCTTCCTTGTTATTTCCCTATTCTTTTTGGACATAAGATTGTTTATCCTGTTATTTCATATTGTAAATTTATTACTTTTTATAATATTTCACAGTCAAGAGGTTATATTGGGTCAGATTACAGTTAGATTTTGTGTTTTCAAAAATTATTGAAATTTCTAAAGAATATGCAGACTTTTTAAGTAACACTCAAAGTACTATGCATTATGAGATGACCATGAGCCTATAACAACAAGGGATATTAGGCTATGGATTGAAAATGATGTGTTTTGGAGTCAAATGATTATTAAGTAGATATATGGATAAGATGACCCATGGGTAGATGGTTAAATGGATAGATAGATAGATAGATAGATAGATAGATAGATAGATAGATAGATAGATGATAGATGATACATGGCTTTATGGTATGTTGGTGATAGGTAATAGTTGTTAGTAAATTAGTATACATTTAATTGATATGTATGTCTATATTTAGTTGATTGATGTGGACAGTATTATTCCTGTGAACTACGATCCTCATGTGTGTATAAACAACTTGTTCATAAAACAGATCTCTAACTGTTGATAAGAGTTTAAAATGAAATAAATTAATTCAAGAATAAAAGAGATAATAAAGATAAAACTCTTTCAATAAAATGAAAAGAAGTACTTACCTATTTTGATAGCTAACAAGATAGATTTCAAACAAAAATGACAGTGAACAATATCAAATATCTACTTTCTATTGGCAGGGCTACAATTTACTATGAAAGTATAAATAACAGTTATGAATATTTATCCACTAAATAAAGTTGTAATAACTTCAAGAGGAACAAATTATAGAACAGAAAGTAATGTTAGAAATATACTAACTTAAATAAGTTTTAACATACACTTTTAGTTTAAAAGGGGTCAGTTATTGAATGAACATTTTGAAGACATCATAACATCATACAGAAGAACTAAGGTAGATGTTTATCTAAAAGCTTGCCCAAAGACACAGATGAAGTCAATGGTTAGTTCCTATATTCTGAAACTGAGAAACAGCTTACTAGAATGTACAGTAGGGATTGAAAGTCTGAGAAGGCTTGGGAGAGAAGAGGGGAAAGGAAGAATGATAAGTTCTGAATGGTAGATACCATAACATGATACTGTTAGCTTGTATTCATGTATCAAAATATCAATACTGGAGCATTAGTACACACAATTATTATATGCTACCCTAAAATTATATTTTTAATTTTAAAAGTGTACTTTCAATATACAGAAAATATGTCACTCTCAAAGTCACAACATTTATAGGGGTTTTTGTTGTTGTTGTTTTGGGGTTTTTTTGGTTTTGTTTTGTTTTGTTTTTCAATTTAGGAAAAGGTGTCCTGCTATATATTGTTCCAGCTACCTTAGGTCTTTGAATCCTGCTTCACCCTCCAGACACACTTTAGTTACAGAATGTATTCCACCATGCTTGTTGTAGTAAATATTTACAGTGGGCCTTGGAAGATTGCACAGTGGTTAAAGAACTTGCCTCACAAGTGTAAGGATCATTTCATAATCTCCAGGACTCTTACAGAAGCCAGGGTCAGTAGCACAAGTCTTCACTTCGAGCACTCCTACTGAGAGATGGGAGGTGGAGACAGGAGAATTCTCTTGAACGTATGGGCTAACTAGGCTGTCATACACATTGGCAAGCTGCACTGATACCCTGTCTCAAGTAAACAGTAAGTGGGGAGTGACAAACATATCCTTTGAGCTTCAAACACATACCCGTGCAATGCAAACTACCCAAAACACACACATACACATATACATGAGCAAACATTGTAAAAACAGGCTAATTACAAAATAATAATTTATTAGTTTAAGAAAAAATATCAATGAAACAAATGAATAACTAAAGAAAGACTTGTGGAAATAAACAACAAAAATAAAAATAAGGAGAATGTGTATGTGTGTGTGTGTGTGTGTGCGCACGCGCGCACGTGGCGCACATTGTTGTCACAACAATTTCTTTCAGAAAAAGAACAAAGCAACGCCTTCTCTTCCTTTCAGGAGAACAAGAATTTAATTAAGAGTTTAAAGCTTTCTTATCAGAAGTATAACAATTATTGAATTATGTATAATTCAAGTTTAAGTTTCACTTTGATATTAAATATTGTGTCAGGGAAAAAATAATCAGTGGGTCTTAAAAAAGCAAAAATTCATATAGACAGGATCTTTGTATATTTCCAAATATAACTACTAAAATTATTAAATAATGATAATGGGAATTTTTTATTTTGGTAGTGGACAAATTTGCGACTTCACCACCTGATTCACAAGTGATCTAAAGTAACATAACTAATAGTAAAATAATTTCCCAATCTGACTCACTTTACATGATGTGATGCAAACACCCCTCTTAAATATTACCGACAAAATATTATTCTTTTTTACTTAAAGTCTTGTAGCTTAGAAATTTTAATGCTTAAGTTTAATAATATCCTAGTATTTTGTGAACTGAAGCCTTAAATGCAACATTTTACCAAATTGTTCTTTTGTTCAATCACTGCAGGGAAAAAGGGTGTTGCACTTGCCTAGAGAGACTTAATATTTTCCAGAAGCCATAATGTGAGTGAATATTACTGGAAGTTTATAGTTATTTCAAAAAATCCAAACTGGATTAGTACAAATTAAAATCCTTAATGGTCTCATTTGTTAAAGAGTTGACAGTTCACAGACTGGTATCAACACTAATCCTGAAGCAATAAAAGTTTTAAAGGAATCAATTTCCATTCTCAGACAAAATTAAACTTCTGAAGGCCTTTCCTTCCATTGATAAAGGCTGTAATTGTGATTCATTACTAATAAGTGGCGAAGAGAAGAGAGGGCTGAATTTGATTTTATCTCTTCCCTACACCTGTTTGCTATGATAGAACCAGCAACCTGAGTTTCTGAATAAAATTATTTAAGCAGGTAATAGGGTAGAAAATATTCACCCTTTAGTTGCTGTGTAGAAAGAATTTATCTGACCGTGCTTTTGTATGTTTGTTGTTGTTGTTGTTTTGTGTTTTGTTTTGTTTTTCATTTTTGTTTTTATTTTTTAGAGACTGGAAATTGATCATTTGCAATAATAGAAGTGTTCGTTATTACATATTACTACAATGTTTTGTTTATCTTGTTATCAGAGTGTATGTGTGTGTGTGTGTGTGTGTGTGTGTGAGAGAGAGAGAGAGAGAGAGAGAGAGAGAGAGAGAGAGAGAGAGAGAAAGCTTCTAGTAAATGCATGTGTATGTGGAATCAATTCTTTTTCTCCAACTCTCTGTGAAATTCTGAGACTGAACTTGGGTGTCAAGTTTGGGCAGAAACACCTTTATGTGAAGAGCCATCTTGACAGCCCAGGAATAATGACTGACTTACGTTTTATCACCCATGGGTCATTTGTAACTTCTTCATCTTCTTCATTTTTATTCCTCTTGGAATTCTGTCACTGTGGTTCATGAATGCTACATTTAGTATGGGATGATTCTAGTAATTATGTCAAATGTTACCTACCAGTACAGACTCAAAAGTACAAATCTTATATTCTTTGTGAAAAAAAGAAATTTGGCAAGTTTATCATCATTCAGGAGACAAGCCTCTGAGTTTGTCTGTAAAGGATCATCTAGATCAGCTTGAGGTAGAAAGAGTAACAGAGTCACATTGAATGGAGGCAGCACCATTCTTTGGCTGGGTTGCTGAACTTTATTAAGAGGCAGAGGAGAGGTGGTCATGAATACTGACCGTCTTGCTTCCTAAGCACAAATGCAGTTGACCTGCTACATCATAAAATTCCTGTTAAGAAGATGAACTGTACTTTCAAATTGTGAGCCAAAATAAATCCTTCTTTCTTCTTATTGATTACTTTATTGTACCAACCTGAAAATTAGCCACTAGAGGGGGGTTATATGTAATCCAAGGACACTGGGCAGTGACATGTATCTCATGTATCCTTGAATGTTATGGGATCACTGCTTCCCACCTTTCCATTATGCTAGAACAGAGCAGGAGCTCTATGCTCACTGTCAGTGCTTCTCAACCTTCCTCATGCAACAGTCCTTTAATACAGCTCCTCATATTGTGGGGAACTCCAAACATAAAATTATTGTTATTGCTAATTCATAATTGTAACTTTGATATTGTAGTGAATCATAATGTAAATATCTGATATTCAGGATCTCTGATATGACCCCCAAAGATGTGACCCACAGTTTGGGAACAGCTGCTTTCATGGCTGAGATGCAGGAGTAATTTGCTAACCAGCAGAATGCAGTACATCCTGACTGACCTACAGCATCCTTGAAGACATTCTGCTGCCTGGCTATGGAAGCACCCAGAATTCTGATCATATGGATTTATTAGGCCTGTGACACAAACCCTGAGGGATGTCTGGCTAATTATCACCCTTCTGATTCAACTTCACAAATGACACAAATTTTAGATCCAAAGTCCATTTTTCTGAAATCAATTTTCATCACTTATTGAGGAATAATGCATTAGTAATGTAGCTATAAAGATATTCCCTTTATTGTCTAGCCTGACAATTATGAGCTACAAGCAGCATTAGCCTCATTTTGTCCTTTTGGCAGTAGTGGCATCTATTCTGTTTTGTTTCCTTTAGCTTTGCTTTGTTTTGTTTTCAGCGAAGTTGAGCATCAGTTTGTGGGGATGTAGTTTTTTTTTTTTTTTTGCTCAGATTATTCAATTTCTCTCAAACATAATGGAGCCCACCGTTTGCTCAGTGCATTATTATATTTTTCAATTTTCCTTGGGTTTCTGGAGTTATATTTTTCAGTCTTCCTTGAGTTTCTGAAGCAGATATTCACCAAGGGAATTCTTGTAGGTTTTTAAATATGTCATCTCCTCCAGGACAGTCTATGAAACTGATAGAATAAAACATCTCTCTCCCTGGTTTGAATAACCTTGTGTTTTACTTATATCTTACTTTGCTGTGGCCAAATGCCTAACATAGAGAACTGGGATGGAATGGTTTAAATTTGCTCATGACTTCAAAGTCATGGTCAGATCCTGAAAACTGAACACCTGGCCAGGAAGAGTCAGTATTCCGAGGAAATGAGTGAGGTAGGCTTCTTCTCTTCACTTATTTTAGATTTTTCTTACAGTATATTTTTTTTTTTTAATTGTCCACTGTTAATTTATAGGAACACATTTGTAATTTCATTTATAATTAATCTGCAAGTGTTTAATAATCATTAAATATTTGCTATGCTGGGAGAATACTTTTCAATTTCTATTTTAAAACTCCAGATCATATTTAGTACAATTTTATTATTGTTTTGTCATGGAGAAATATTTAATTGTTATTATACTTAAATATAATAATATACGTAACATGAGTTATTAATAAACTAGTGTATTCTCAATGTGAGTTTAATTAGTACCTAGCGTTCTTTAATACTTTTGTAACATCCATCTTCCACTTTACCACCTTATAAATTTTTATTACTTTTTGTCTGGTTTTATTTAAAATCCTCTTTTATCCTGTAGCTTAAATGACAATTCACACTCTCAGTTAATAAACACTTTATCTTCATAGTGAGTTACAGCAGAAGTTTCATTTCTTGACATTTAACAGTAGTTTTCCACAATAGAAATGTATTGATTTTTTTCACTTGATATCACAGCTGGCAGTGATATGACTGAATTATACCATAGTTGTCCTCTTTCATTATTTATAAGACATATTAATTTTGTACTGTGCAGTTCCCTGGTATCTTGTTTTGCAGATAGAGAGATATAAAACTGAAGTATCATCACAGTAAGCTGCAACTTCTGGCTTGCATAGAGCTCTTCTCTGTTTATTCATTCTCTCTTTCTGTGCAAAGCCAATATTCTTCTGGATCAACGCACATATATATGTATATACATTCCATTATGATGTTTTTGTTTGGATATTATATATTATTCTAAAATGGTTTTGTGTGAAAAATGTTGGTTTTTTACAAATATCCAAGTTAGTTTTTAAGCTTCCAGTGGAGAACAATGTGCTAATCCAGGTAGGTTGCTTAAGTCTGTTTCCAAATCATCATATAGTCTGTCCTAGAAAGGGGGTTTACCTTGCCCTACTGTAGTATACTCATCAGTTCATTTGTTCCTTAAATCTTGAGTGTTTGCCATGTGAGATAGTGCATACCCAACCTAATGGATATGCTCAGGGCTGGGGATGGTTAGTTGTAGGCAAGATGGCACACTGCTTCCAAAACACAGTCTATATACATTGCATGTATTACATTGTTGCATTTGCTGCTTTTTTCTGTTCTTCCTTTTTTTTTTTCTGACAAGAACAAGTTACCATTTTTGTTCTCTTCAAGGCCTTCCTCACATGGGATCCTCCACACACCTGTTCTCCTCTTGCTCCACGCATTTCTCTAATTTCTTTTCATTATACTTTGTTTTTAGCTCCTATTATTTTACTGATTTGTATTTCACTTTTTACTTCACTTTTATCTTAGCACGGAACATATCAGATTTTCTTATGGCATTTTCATACAAACTTGATTTTGGTGGATCCCTTTTCCTCAAATTTCACAATCACATGCATAGTCCTATTTTATTATGTGAAGAAATATTTCTATTTCTTTTTACTAAATAATCTATATTTCAGTCTGGCAAAGTGTCTCAGTGGGTATATGAGCTCGCATGTAGAGCTGAAGATCTGAGTTTACTCTCTCTTATCTCACCATGTGGCCAGAGAGGACTCATACCTAAGACTTGTTTCTGACCTCCACATGTGCACCTTAGCACATGTGTGCTTACATATGTGCACATGTACACACATACATACACACACACACACACATACACATAAATAAACACATAAGCAAATAATTTAAAAATCTGTATTTCTACATTTCTTTTAAATATAAACTCTGAAATGAGCTAATCCTTGATTTAACTTTGACAAGGTGACATTTATGTTTTTAATTTTATATGTGAGTCTCCAATTCCTAAATTATTCTTTTGCACTATTGCAATTTCTTTAGTGTAGGTTCATCTGATATATGATTGTTTCTTTTAGTACCCACTTCATATTACTCCTCATACTCCATATACTTGTACATGTGGTTGATTCTTTAAGGTTATTAAAAATATTTTTATGTGTACATATGTGTGTCTCTGTGTGCACCTTGATGCCTGCCAGCCACCGAGTGAGAGCTGAACACTCAGCAGTTTCCCTCCAACAACAGTGAGTCCTTAACCACAAGGATCTCTAGCCCAGAGTGGTAGTTTGAATGAAAAATTTCCCTATAGACTTATAGTGGCAAAACTGTGGCTTTGTTGAAGTATGCATGGCCTTTTTAAAAGAATTGTCACTGGGGTGGGTTTTGAGGTTCAAATGCTCAAGCATAGCCCAGTGTAGCTCTCTCCCTGCTGTCTACTGACCCAGATGTAGAACTCCTAGCTACCTCCCCAGGACCATGTCTACCTGCTTGCCCCCATGCTTCCCTCCATGAAGATAATGGACTGAACCTCACAACAGTAAACAAGCCCCAATTAAATATTTTCCTTTATAAGTATTGCTGTCTTCATGGTGTCTCTACACAACAATGTAGATACTAACTAACATAGCCAGCATGGCTGATTTTCATCACGGTTTTGTGTGTTCTCCCCTTTTAGAGAGCACTGCTTTAATATTCTGATTAATTGGACATTTTTTCCAAAGGACTCTAAAATTGGAAATATAAGTGACACATCCTTCCTTCTTTAAAAATTCTTATATGTCTGTCAGTGAGCCTGATATATAAAATACATTTTGACTGGGTATCCTGTCATTGGATCAAACCATTACTGTGCAGCAGGCCAACATGTAGCTCTAATGAAATTTAGCTCCCAAGATTTCAGGAGCCATGTCTGTTATCGGTCACTTCTTTTATAACTAGGAAACCCATTATTGGCTTATTAAAGCCACCATATTTATAGAGTATTCCTCTTATAATTTAGAAAGATCGAAATATGGCCAAGTACAATTTTAGCCACACTTAAATTATGTTTCATAAGGCAGGGAAGTTAAGAATCTATTTTCCCAAAATCTCTACCTATTTGTGATATGCAACTTTTCTCTTTACCACAAAAATTTCCATCATTAAGGAATTTTCCTTGGAAGTTGTTTACACTTATATTTAACTGTACATATTTGACCTACCTCAGGCTCTTTAGTACCACTACTATCCTTTTATTTGTTGTATTTCATTATTGTTGCTTTTGAGATATTTTCTTAGTTCTTTGAAAATTCTGTACAATGTGTTTTAATCACATTCACACACACACCATCAAATCCCAGACTCATCCTATACTCTTTCCCTTCCAAACTTTGTATTTTCACCCTTTATGTCTAATTAGAGCCTCCCTAGATTCTTGGTTGAGTGTACTTCCACTGGAGCATGGTTGAATCACCAGACAGTATAATCTTAGACAAATGTGTCTCTTCCTTTCCCAGCAGTTGTTCCTCGGCCAGGGTGGGACTTCCTATTTGCCTTTCTTCTTCATGCTGGGATCTGTTCTGCGTTGAGATACACAGGTCTTGTGCATGTTGTCAAATTACTGGGAGTTCGTATGTCTAGCTGTTCTGCCTTGTCCAAAAGACAGTGTTTCATTGTACATATCCATTCCTGGCTCTTAGACTTCCTGTTTTCTCTTCCACAAAACTCTATGACCCTTGGGAGGAAGGGCATGATATAGAGACCACATAAAGATTTGCACATTTGTAGTCTTTTCTTCTTTGCACCTTGGCCAGTTGTGGATCTGAGTGAATCACCACCTACTAAAAATAGAAACTTCTCTGTTGACACCTGAGAGATACATTAATCTATGGGTACCAGTTATTAGGACCAACTAGAGTCACGATTCTTATTATTTTATTTATATATTTTTAAAGCTATTTTAATTTCCCAAATATTTTGAATCATATCGTATTCCCAAATAATGTTTTTGAATTGGTTATATTTTTGCTTAATTGCTTAATGTACACTCTGTATTAAAGGTCATTGAGTAATGTGTGAGTAGCCTATTCTCCTCATTATGCAGCTTGTTCTTATAAAGGTTGCTGCTTTTGGATTACTTTGTAAGACTCAAGTGACACCAAAGCTTCTGGATTAAGGTAAAGAATGAATAAATTTAATTGTGGAAGAAATAGCATTGACTATATGTAATAAACAGGAAACAAATCACAAGTTGGTAGGCAGTACTGATGTGCCAGGTGGAAGTAATATGTTTCCTTAGCTTTATCCTTCCTCTGTAAGTCATCAACCACTTGCATGAAACTAAAACTGTTTAAAAGTAGGCTTATTACGTGCTGGAACATAGAAAGTTACATACAAGACTGAGGAGGGGGTTGGGGGTAGGCTGATTATGAGATTCCATGGAGTAATGAAATTTCAATGATATGTTGATGGACTTGTACGCTTTCAAAGCAAAGAAGATATCTACGTAGGGAAGTGATACCAATGATTCTGAGGACCAGTATGGTCTTCCAAATGCCATCGTTGAGACCAAACTTTTACCTTTTCCATATGAGTAAATGAATCTTCTCAAGTAAATGTTTTGCAGTTTTAATCTTTCAGAGTTTTGATACTTCACGTCATTCACAGACTTTTCTACATGAGAAAAAGGGGGACAGCAGAGAAAAGAGAAGGAGAAGGAGGAATAAGAGGGGTGATTATAATAATAACAATAATAATGACAATAAACAGGAAGAGGAGGAGGAAGATGAACAGAAGAGATGAATGAGCTGCTTTCTTACATTATTTTTTTTATCCTGAAACATAATAAAGTCCAGGGCCATTCATTTACAACTTCTATTGGACTTCTTGTCAGGCATAGAATCTTTTGAGCTTGAAAAAATGAGAAATTAAATCAATTGAAATTTCTCTTCCAAAAACATAAACGCACAAAACTCAAGTTCAAGTGGATCAAAGACCTCAAAGTAAAAGATGATGAATTAAATTGAGTAGAACAGAAAGTGGGAAATAGCCTTGTATGCATTGGTCCAAGGTGACAACTTCTGAACAGACTACCAGTGGCTTAGGCTCTAACATCAGCAATTGATAAATAGGATCTCATGAAACTGAAAAGCTTCTGTAAGGCAAAGGTAGTAGGACAAAACATCAGCTTACATATTGGAAAAGGATCAATCCTGCATCTGACAGAAAACTAATATCCAAAATATACCAAAACTTCAATATGTTAGACACCAGCAACTCAATTAATGCAAGTAAAAAACAGGGTACAGAACAGAGATTTCTCAACAGAGGAATCTCAAGTGACTGAGAAGCACTTAAAGAAGTATTCAGTCATTAGTTATCAGAGAACTACAAATCAAAATGTTTCTGAGGTTCTTACAACCATCAGAATGACTAAGGTAATAAAACAACTCAAGAAATAGCATATGCTGGCAAGGATGTGGGCAAGAACATTTCATCATTGTTGGTGAGAGTGAAAACTTGTACAATTTGGAAATCACTATGGTGATTTCTCAGAAAACAGAATAGTTCTTCCTCAAGACCCATTTATACCACTCCTGAGCATATACTCAAAAGATGCTCCAACATCCACAAAGACATTTATTCACCTATGTTCATAGCTGCTTTATTCATAATGGTCAGAAACTGAAAGCAACTTAGATATCCTTCAACTGAAGAATGAATAATGAAAATGTGGTACATCTACACACTGGAATACTGTTCAGCTATTAAAAACAAAGACATCATGAATTTTGCAGGCAAATCGATGGAACATGAGAATATCATCCTGAGTGAAGTAACAAAGACCCAAAAGGACATGGATTGTATGTACTCACTTATAAGTGGATATTAGCCATAAAATATAGGATACTCACAGACCCAAAGAAGCTAAACAAGAAGGAAGGCACACGCTAGGATGCTTGAATCTCACTTAGAAGGGGGGGATAAAAGAGTTAAGGGAGGCAAACAGAGGGAGGGAACTGGATGGGAGAAAGGATGGGAAAGAAGTTGAAGGGTTGAGAATTAGGTGTGGGAGAGACTGGAGAGAAGGCTAAATGGCCATAAGAATGAGTGGAAATTTTCAACTGGTGGAGGTGGAGAGGTTGGGAAGCATCTTGAGGATATGCCAGAGATTTGGGATAGGGGAGGCACCCAAGAATCAATGGGGGGCTGACTTTATCTGAGACTTACAATATTGGAGTTATGGAGCCAGAAGAGGCCACTTCTTTTACCCAGGTAGAAACCCCAATGGAGAGATAGGGACATCAACCTACCCAGAAAACATTTGACCCAAAATTTATCCTATCTTCTAGAAATGCAAGAGCTGGGAATAGAGCAGAGACTTAGGAGACATCCAAGCAATAATTGGCCCAACTAGAGACTGACTTCTTGGGCAAGCACTAATTTCTGACATTATTAACAATACTGTTATGCTTGCAAGCAAGATTATAGTATGGATGTCCTCTGAGAGGCTCCACCTAGTTGCTGACTCAAAAGAATACAGTGACCCACAACCAAACAGTGGATGGAACTCTTAAGGGAAGTGTCGTGGAAGGATTGAGGGCACTGCAAGGGATGGGAACTCCACAGGAAGACCAACAAAATCAACTAACCTGGACCCTTGAGGCTCTTAGAGACTGAACCACCTACGAAAGAGCATACATGGGCTGGACCTAGGCCCCCTGCACATATGTACCCAACATTAATTTCAGATTTTTTTGGTTCCCAGACAACTGGAGCTGGAGCTATACCAAAAGCTGTTGCCTGTCTGTGAAATATGTTCTTCTAGTTGGAATGCCATGTCTAGCTTCTGTGGGAGGTTGTGCCTTCACCTGAAGAAACTTGGTGTGTGTCGGAGTAGTGCATCCTCCTTTGAGAAGTCGGAGAGGGATGTAGGAAGGATTGTGGGAGGGGATGACTGGTAGTGGGTAGCGATCCAGATATAAAGTGAATTTTTTGCAAAAGGAAATACTTTGAGGTGTATTTTTGTCTTCATACATGTCTATACACCTAATGATGAAAATCAGAAGGTCAGTTTCACCACAGAGAACTGGAGTACAGATGTCTTTAGGTTGCTGAGACTTGACCCTGAGTCATCCATAGGAACACATGCTGTGAATTTCTGAGACATCATTCCATCTCCCAAATTGGGCATTTTCAGAACATGCTGAAAACCCTGAATCCACCATATTTTTAGACCTTTCTAGCTGCCTTCATGTAAATTATGATGTTTTATATCCTTCCATTAATTACAATAAACAATAAAACACCATTAATTTTCTGGCTTGGGATATACTGAAGCAAGAGTCTTAAGGAATTCGCTAGTTTTCCCAAAATTATGTTGATAAGCCTGGTAGGCTTCAACTTGTGTGTTTCAATTTCTTCATTCTCTTTCATTTATATAGTGTGGATCTATGTTGTAGAGGTGATTAAATCTAACTCAGATGCCATTTTAGTCTGGGATGGGACTTAGAGAAGCTCTTAGCTTGGGATTTGTTTCCATACTTGCTAAATATGTCCTCTTCCTTACAATCAGCTAAAGGCAGCATTGACTTTAACTCACTGTATAGCTTGACACCTGCATCAATTACTTACCACAAACATTATATCAGTACTGCCGAGCCCATAATAAATATACAACTGCTTTTTAAGAACAGGTTAAGTAAATCAAACCTTCTTAAGTTCAGCATTGTCTTTATAAATTATGCAAACCCTGGCAATCGATACCCAAATAAATAGGAAAGTTTCGCCCAGAAGATTTCAGAAGATTCACAAAATATTTCCTGGCCCGGATCCACTGTGGAGAACTTATAGTTCACCTTAGTTTCAATCTTAGGAACACCCTACAGCATGCACAGCCTTTGATGTTTTATTAAGGAAAGGAAGGCTTTGATGATCCCCTAGTGGGCCTAGGGATGGTTCCTCTGCCAGTCAGCCTCTGCCATCCCTTTGCCAAACATCCTAATAGCTGAATCTTTGGTAATCCATTGGCCTAAAATTGATTCTTTTTAAGAACTCATCACATATCCAAAATGTAGAAAGTAGTCCTTAATAAAGTGTAGGAAAAGCATTATTAGTTACAAAAGCAGAAAGATCATTTTGAAAACTACTTTTAGGAGACATTTATGAGTCTATGAAAAAATATTTCCATAAAAATCTTTAGTCAGATTCATTTATCCTACCTTATTATTATTCATTTAGCCCTCCTTGTTATGTAGCTTTTCTGGGTCTGTGGATTGTAACATGGTTTTATCCTTTACTTTAGAGCTAATATCCACTAATAAGTGAGTGAATACCATTGTCTTTCTGGGTCTGGGTAACCTCACTCAAAATGATCTTTCCTAGTTCCACCTGTTTGATGGCTAATTGTATATTCATGATGACATTGTTTTTAACAGTGGAATAATACTCCCCTCTGTAAATATACCACTTTTTTGTTATCCATTCTTCAGTTGAGGCACATCTAAGTTGTTTCTAGTTTCTGAGTATTACAAATAAGGCTCTTATGAATATAGGTGAAAAAGTGTCTGTGTGGTATGATAGAATGTGTAGGGTATATGCCTAGGAGTGGTATAGCTGTGTCTTGGGGGAAAATGATTCCCAATTTTCTGAGAAACCACCACATTGATTTCCAAAGTGGCTACACAAGTTCTCACACCCACCAGCAGCAGAGGAGTGTTTCCCTTACTCCACATCCTCCCCAGCATGAGCTGTCACTCATGTGTTTTTTATCTTAGCCATTCTAACAGGTGTAAGATGAAATCTCAGAATTGTTTTGATTTGCATTTCCCTCATGGCTAAGAATGTTGAACATTTCTTTAAGATTTTTCTCAGCCATTTGAGATTCCTCTGTTGAGAATTCCATGTTTATATCTGTAACCCATTTTTAATTGGATAATTTGGTTTGTTGATGTCTAGTTTCTAGAATTCTTTATATATTTCAGAAATTAGCCATCTGTCAGATGTGGGGTTAGTAAATAATCTTTCCCCATTCTGTAGCCTGCCATTTTGTACCTTTGTGGAGGCAGAAATCTCACTGTGAAGAGGAAATAGTATAGGCATCATGGGTGAACAGCTAAGGGAACTTTGTGGATGGTTGGAGAGAGGAACAGAAGGAATCAAATGAGGGAGAGAGTATGAGAGAGACAACTAGACAATGCAGCATCTATAAGATGAGCTAAAACCTAGTAGGAAACTGCTAGATTAACTAGAGTGATCCTAGCTATACTAGCAATGGGGTTACGAGCCTGAACTTGGCATCCTGCTAACATGGAAGACTTTCAATAGAGAGACTGTGACACAACCAGCCACAAATCTCAACTTGCATTTTGTCCTATCTACAAGAGTTCTAGAGTAAAGGTGGCAAAACTGTCGCAGTGACCACCACTGACTGGTCTTATCTTGAGTTCCATGCCAATGAGAGGATCCCATTCATGTGTCTGGAGGGCCAGACCCAGAGCTGAATGTCCAGAAATCTAGAATAGAATCAAACACAACTGGCAAAACAAAGTCAATTAAGTTATTCCTAGTGATATTCTGTTATACTCATGTCCTGGCTACTTATCAGAGAAGCTTTATCTCACAACTGATGGAAACACTCATAGCCAAACATTAGACATAGCTTGGGGAATCCTGAGGTAGGGGGACTGGATTGTAGGAACCAAAAGGATCAAAGATACCATTAAGAAAACCCACACAATCAACTAACCTTGGCTCATAGTGGCTCACAGAGACTGAATACTTCATGGGACTGACCTAAGCTCTTTTCACATTTGTTACAGTTGTTAGCTCAGGCTTCTCCTGGGACTCCTAACAATGGGAGCTGGGATGCCTTTGACTATATTGCCTGCATTTGAGATCCTTTCTTTCTACTTTCAACCTTAACTAGAGAAGAGGTCTTACTGCAACTTGATATGTCATAGCTGGTTAATATCCATGAGAGATGTATCCTTTTCTAAATAGAAAAGGTAGACAAGTGGACTGGGGGTGGGTGGGAAGGGGGTCAGGATGAACAAGGGGAAAGTAGGAAGGAGAAACTGTGGTTGGGATGTAAATAAAGGAATGGATAATAAAAAATAAATAAAATAAATAAATAAATCTTTAGTAGTGTTTTGCTTTTGTATTAACTGTTAAAGTATTTCCCATTTATTACTCTAGCACTGTGCCCATCCTCCTTTAACCTGCCCTCCCCTACCATCATGACATCCATGAATTGGGTAAAAGATGCCTTTACTCGTTCTTTCCAGTGAATAAGCACAGGGCACAAGACAGGACAGGATAGAGGAAAGAGAGAGTAGAGTATTTAAACCTTAGTGATTTATTTTACTAAATCTTCCTGGTACAATCTAGGAGCCCTCTTTATCCATCTAACCCTTCTGAGTGGAATAAAAGTATTTTCTGTACTTTGACCTCAGATTTGGATGACTTCCTGCTGATGCCAACACTAGAAATCTTACTTCCTCTTTACTGATTTTCATGATCATTGTAAATACTACTAAATAATCTCTTATGAAACAATCATAACCCAGGATAAATCTGACCTATGCTTTTTTTCTTAAACTGAGGCTAATATATTGCATACAAAAACTCCTTTGTGGATGGTCTAACATAAATATAAGAAAAATATATTCAGAATATTACAACTTTTAACCAAAATATTTGATAATTGAATCTAGTTTCTATAAATTTCAGAATTTTAGTGAAATTGACTTATTGTACCTCAATTTTCTCAAAACTGCAATTCTTTCTCAGAGGGCTGTTTTGCTGTCACGTTTCAATGAGATAGAAATTGGCACACTAACTGGGAACTGTAATACTGAATGAACAGAAATGCTAACTATTCCCAGTATGCTTAAGCTAGAACTGACTCCTGGGATGTTTTTACATAAAAGTGCTTAGGATTGGTACCAAGAGAACTTATCATAATGTTTTATGGCAGAAGTAGAGCAACAGCTGAGCAAATGTAAGGAGACACGGGGTTGAAGTCTGCTTCAGCACACAGTGGTTCGGTTGCTGGTTAATCTGAGGCATCCCTTCCTGATACACAGTGGCAATAGGCTTCTCCTGCCGTTTCCTTGAGTTTTTGGCAAAGTCTAAAGATGATGCTTTCTTTCTTAGGTGATCTACATTATCACAGTTGAGAACATTGAGAAACAGGTGTTGATTTCACCTTGGCCTCTGGCTTCCAGATCTTCACATTCAGGTGTTCTTCCCAAGAACCATTTTTGCATGGAGGATACCATTCTAAGCTCCTACCAGGTCCAGAAGCATTTCCTGCCAAGTTTTTCTTTGCCTTCTACAATTATGGATGCCTTTATTTCCCTTGTTGATGGCTTCTTTGTTTCATTGAGTTCTGACGTATATGAGTCTTTTTGTTTTTCTCACTCTCAATATTAATGAGAAGATAACATATAACATTCCTAATAAGTTATATGAACAGACTCCTGATTAATATAAAATGCACATTACCTTTCAGATCATGAAGTGAAAAAAAAAAAAAGAGAAACATCATAAAAGTTCAAAACTCTTCATTTCAAGAATTAAGCTAACCCTGCTTCAATCTTTCTTAGATTTTTCAGAAATAGCTTGAAGAACAGATCTTTATGGCTCTTTTCTCCTCAATGAGCATAATACCAAAGCTTTGTTCATAGTAAGGAAAGGGGCAGCAATGACAGATTATTAATTTTCACTGGGTTGTGAGCAAACCCTGTTGTTTTCCTAAGACTCCTGTCATTGTCTATTAAAGTTTTACTCCCAAAGCTTTGCTCCTGTATAGAATCCCATGCTCATTTAGCATATGATACATTTGCAACTGCCAGGAGTGATCCACTTGGAAGAGCCCAGTAACCTTATGCTTGAACCCAGAAAGTTACAGAAATAGTCCTCTTTGTCTCTTTGATTCTCTCTGGGTCATTTCATAGGAACGAGTTCTCTTTATTCTTTTTCCTTTTTCAATGTTGCTTTGTGAGTCGGCGTTTCAATGTGTCTGTCAAGAACCTTCCACTTCAGAGGTTAAACTACAAGATCTAATGAGGCAAAATTATTTTTAGCTTAGCCTCTGGCTCTATCAATTCCAGGAAAAATTTGAATTAAACTTTTTGACTTTGTAGAAAAAAATCAGGCTGCCAAAGAGTCTTTTTAATCCTCCCTCTCTCCTTCCACCCTTCTTCTTTCCCTCTTTCCCTCCCTCACTCTCTCCCTCCATTCCTTCTCCCTTCTTCCCCATCTCTCCTTTTCAAGTTAAAATTTAAAAAGTCTTTATGTCATCAGATATAAATTGTATGGTGGTTTAATAAAAAAACCAAGATTCGTGTGTGTGTGTGTGTGTGTGTGTGTGTGTGTGTGTGTGTGTGCGCGCCTTTGTGTCCTCTTTCTCTGGTGAATGCTATAGGATTAAAAATGTATCCTTTCCATAACTACTGATTTATGAGCATAAAATCTACTATATGTTCTTCATAGTAGAAAATAGCACTTACTTCTCAAGTATGATGTTTTGCTGTAGGAAAAGAAAAGGTTACCACTTTATTCTTATATGTAGACATACTTCTCCCATGGTAAATTCCCATCACAACTCATAGTACAAGAACACACAGCACAGTAGCTTGGAGATGAACTTGGATTCATTCATTAAAATGAGTCTGATTCAAATATTTGTAACTTTATTATTGAACAGAATGTGAATGACTCAACCAATGGAACCAGAGCACCTCTGTTAAGTGTGGTAGATGACATTTCGTAAGAAAGGTAGAATAAGGAGGAAGTTGTGGGTATAGGAAGAGTTAAGAATAGGTAGGATGCTAACAGTGACCTTGAAATGATAATAATCACAGGTATGTGTTGATTAGAGAGCCAAATTTTCTTTATTGCTGGGAGGTAAGGTCTACTCAGTTTTGTAGATCAGATCCAGCTTCACAAATTCACCAGGAATGCTGTCTTTTTTCTAACAACCAGAAAGGAAACCCTCCTATACTTCAGGTTGAGCAGTGCCTCAACTCAATTTTGGATAAGTCAGTGCTTATGCACTGTTTTGAGGAGTACCCTTTGAAACTGGTAATACTCTCCTGAGATGTGGCAACCGTACCTCTAGAACTGGAGTTCCTTTTCATGGAGATTGTGCTACTGACCTTGCACGTGCATATCATAGTCTTAAAAAGGTATGAGTGTCTTGACACAACTTTCAAAATAATTGAAATATGTGCTAGGAAGATAAGTGTCGTGGCTTCCTCCATCTGAATGCTTTGGGTAACACCTTATTTGCATGCAGGATGATACTCTATCAGGAACAGGAAAACTGATCCTACATTTAAGCCTCTAGTAAGCATAGGCAAAATATGAAGAGATAGGCCAAATATGACGAAACAAGATAAATATATAATGGTTGGTAATTTACAAAACAATCTAAAGCTTTAGCAAAGTAGTCATTGTTAAATAAAGACCCCACCTTATTCACAGTTATCTTATGGCATAGTTTTTGCTCTGAGGGAGGCTACAATGGAATCTCTTTATTCGTTTCTGACTATTACAACTATGAGGACTCTGGTGTTCTAAAAGCAAACAGGCCTTCAGACTCATAGTCCTCTGAACACACAGCATGCTGAGACTTCAGATAGAAAGTCATGACTCAACCTTCCCTAAGCTGTACAGTGTAATTATAAAAGGGTATCTCCCAGAGACAGCATCCAAACACCATGCATGGTAACCTACCTTATGAAGTATTTAGGAAACCTGCATTCTCTCACAGGTGGTATATCTTTTAATTTTACCATGTACTATCTTGATGCAGTAAATTGAGGAGAATTTAATTTTAGAACCATTCTGCTTTTAATAGACCATTATCTAAGACTTGGTCCCTGCTATTGCTCTCTTATATAATAGTAGCCTATGAAAGGCAGTTATTAAGGGGGCTGGGTAGTGATCTCACCCTTCTCACACCCAACCTTGGTGTCTCTCTTTCACTTCTGGGTACCATATTTCAGTACTCACAGATGTTCAGTGAGTACAAAGCTCCAGTTTCAGAAACCCTATATCTAAGAGGAACGCTACTCTCTGAAAGACTTCAGTTCTGTCTTAATTTATTCTTATTGCTTGCACAATTAATTTTCAAGTAAACTTAATTTATTTAAATCTGCAGTTATTGCCTTTGTGAGACATTTACTTTATTGTTGTTTTTGTGTTTCTTTGAATATTGTGCAGTTTTTCCTGAACAAAATATCATTCATAAAGAACCTCTACTGTTAAACATGATGCTTGTGTTTTGTAATAACAAAAATACCAACATGCATAGCCACTGTATATTTATCTAAACAATAAAACTAGAAGTAGCAGAATCTGTTGTATAACCAAATTTTATTCTGATCTAGCCAGAATTGATGGTCCAATTCATGATCAGATACTCCTTGCTATGATTCCTATGTCATTAGGAGTTTGAAAATTACAGAATATTAATAAACTATACACCTAAGAAATTATTAATATCAAGAATATATAAACAACTGGACTAGATATTTTATCTAAGAAATATACAATGGGGCAGTAAGTACATGAATAAAACTGGTCAATTTTCTTAGCTATAAGAGAATCACAAATCAGTCCACAATGAGCTACCTTCTCCTCCCAATGAGAACAGCTATGATAAAAGACAAACAATATTGGCAGAGTTGAAGAGAAAGAGGAACCTGGATGTGAGTGCATATCCTAACAGCTATTTTGGAGAGCATTATGGAGGCTTTTCATAAGCAAAAGTACAACTCTGTACAGAAGCTTACAGACCTCAGGCATGCAGGATTGCAAGCTGGCCTGCCTTTCTGAATTATTCAGGAAAGTGTACCTTTCCTCTTCTTTCTTTTTTTTCTTTCTTTCTTTCTTTCTTTCTTTCTTTCTTTCTTTCTTCTCTCTCTCTCTCTCTCTCTCTCTCTCTCTCTCTCTCTCCCTTCCTTCCCTCCCTCCCTCCCCCCTCCTTCCCTCCCTCCCTCCTCCCTCCCTCCTCTCCTCCCTCCCTCCTTTCTCTTTCTTTCTTTCTTTCTTTCTTTCTTTCTTTCTTTCTTTCTTTCTTTCTTTCTATTAGATATTTTACTTACTTACATTGCAGATGTTATCCTTTCCCCATTTTCCCCAGAAACCCCTTATCCAGTCCCCCCTCTTGCTACTTCTATGAGGATGTGTCCCAATCCATCCACCCCTCCCAGCTCCCCGCCCTTGAATGAATTCCCCTTACTTCTTTCTAACTCTTTTGTAAACAAGCTTTCAGTAACTGCTTGTATTCTAATGTTAACAATGTTCCTCCAAAACCCTTCACAAGAGAATGTGGGAAGGTGGAACCTGCCCTAGTTGGTTCTGACTGGTAAGTAAAGATTCCAAAAGCCCATAGCTTCAGAAGACAGAGAGAGGTGGGATTTTAGGATTCCCAGGCTTGGAACTAGGGAGAAAGGGGGAGAACCACCATGCCTGAGAAGAATGCTGGACAGAGAGGGGTAGCCACACTGTGAAGGAGCTGGGAGAACACAGGCAGAGGGCTGCCCCACTGGCACAAAGCAGACAACAGAGAATATAGAGTTTAGTAAGTAATAACTCGGGATTGTTGGTGAGAAATAGATTAACTGCGTGGAGGTTAGGCAGTGGCCCAGCTATTGAGCTCTTTAAGGAATATTAAAATACAAAGGCTGTGTGCATATCTTTCATTCGAGAATCTAAAGCACTGAGGTAGCGAACCTGCCATCAGGATTTATTAATTATTGTTTCAACTGCTTTCCTAATACATTGGGCTTTCCCTCACAGGAACATTTTGAGTTTTCTTACATTTTCTCTAAAGTCTCCCTCCACAACATGTGGGGACTTCTGTGCCAGGCTTTTCTTTCATTCACGTGGTGTCTCTTCCAGGCAGCCGATGAGATAAAGGTTGACAGCTTGCCTGCCCTGTAGTTCTCTCTCTCTCTCTCTCTTCTCTCTCTCTCTCTCTCTCTCTCTCTCTCTCTCTCAATCTTTCTTTTTTCTTTTTTAGAAATAATAAAACTTTCAGAGGGCAGCCATGCCAGATTCCTCTCTGTAAACACATCATAATATAGTAGTATTGGGCCTTGGTGCACCAGCCCCCTAACCCCTAACCCCATCTTCCCCACCCCTCCATCCCACCCCCCACTCCACGCCCACACCCCTGACCCCACACTTCCGCCCATGAGATGGATCCCAGGTTGGGACAGTCATTGGACCTCCTTTCCCTCAGGCTCTTCTCCATTTTTGTCCCAGTAATTCTGGGTCAGGAACTTTGACTGTGGGTTAGTAATCCAGTCCCTCCACTTTGAGGTCCTGACTATGGTGGACTCTGAGTTCTCTTTCCTCAATGTTTGGCATTTTGGCTAAGGTGACCCTCAATGATTCTTGAGAGTGTCTCACCTTCCAGGTCTTTGGTACTTTCTAGCCGGTCTCCCAACCGCCACTCCCCAAGGCTGCTTATCTATTCTCTTGGCCTTCTAGGTCTCTCTCCTGGCCTCGCCCCCATATCTGATCCTGTTCTCCTTTTCCCCTCCCCCTTTTTTCTTCCAGCTATGTCCCTCTCTCCTTCCACCTCCTGTGATTATTTCCTTCCCCCTTCTAAATGCTGTTGAAACCTCCTCACTTGGATATTTCTGCTCGTTACACTTCTTAATGATCTGTGGGTTATATCCTAGGTATTCTGTAAATTTTTAGTTAATATCCACTTATTAGTGAGTACATATCATGCATGTCCTTTTGGATCCCAGTTACCTCACAAAGGATAATATTTTCTAGTTTCATCCATTTTTCTGTAAAAATTATGTCTTCTGCCAGCAGCTGACTGAGACAAAGGCAGATACTTACACCCAAACCATTGGACTGAAGTCAGGAACTCCTATGGTTTAATTAGGGGAAGGATTGAAGAATCTGAAAAAGAGAGCAATCCCATAGGAAGACCAACAGTCTCAACTGAGCCAAACCCCAGGGAGCTCCCAGGGACTAAGCCACCAACCAGGAGCATACACAGGTTGGTTCCAGATCCCTGGCAGGTATGTAGCCTTGAGGCCCCAGGTAAGAGGGAGGCCTGATGGGGGTGGGAGAGAGCACCCTATTGGAGGCAAGGGATGAGGGAGGAAAAATAGGAGGAGGAACTGAGGGAGTGGGGACTGAAGTAGGGGGCAACAATGAGAATGTAAATAAATAAAATAATTTAAATTAAAAAGGCAGAAAGCCATTAATGAAGGACCAAAAAAAAAAAAGGAAAAAGCACAAACAAACCAACTTTCCTTGTGCTCTCTTTTGAGTCCATTTTTTATTTGTTTTGTTAATAAGACTGAAAAGCCCAAAAGAGATCTCAAATTTCCTTGGACCTTCAAAAACTTGAGGCTTAGGGAGATATAGTCGTCAGCAGAGATGAAGCCATTTTTCTGAGATCCTAGTTCTTGAAAAAGGAGTTATGGAGAAGTGAGCCTGACCACTGAGTTTCCTGCTGGACAATTCTATCTGGACAGACGATCTTGCACTACTTCTGTGATTCTACCCACTCTGATAGGAATGCATCCAAGAGGAATCACAAGTCATGCTGACTGAACTTTTGCATTCCAAATAAAACACAAAATAAACCTATTACCTTTGGGAAGAAAAATGCTACCAGTGCCACATGATTCAATGATCCTTAAGACATTTATTAAAAAGTAAAAAATAAATATTTTGAAGATACAACTGAGGAAGAATAAATTCTTATATATTATTGCCTTGAGGGTTTAATAAAATTATTACTAATGTCATATATATATATATATATATATATATATATGTGTGTGGTGTGTGTGTTGTGTGTGTGTGTGTCATAATTATATGTAATGTCATGTATATATTTAATATACTCATCATAAAACCTGGTGAAATTTTATCTTATCTTCCGTTGGTCCATATCCATCATATATATATATATATATAAATATATATATTATATATATATATACATATATAATCTCCAAGATCCACACTATACTTTGTCAATATACACACGAATATACGAATATATACATACATATATATCTCAATGAAAGATAAATTAAATTTTAAAGTAGTATTATTTTGTCTTTTGTCCTCTTATCTGGTATTTTAACTTTTCCCTGTCCAGAATCAGCTTTGATAGATTTTGCAATATTTTGTTGATTGATCTTTCTGAGAAGAAAATAATAGTTAAAGTTCAAATTATGCAAGAGAATAAAGAAATAAAGTTCTGTGTTTTGTTCTAAAGCTCAGCATGTTCGACATCCACCTCTGTTTATTCATTTTTATGTTTTAGATCTTAGAGAATAGTGATCATTTAATTAGTAGTCATGACTCACATAGTCACTGAAGTAATGCTCTCTCTCTGACCAGTAAAATATTTGGAAACACATTGATTATTCTATGGTATTCATTGTTCACTGGAAAAATACTAGAAATTTGCGAAAGAACCAGAAACTCTAAAATGTGCTCTTTTATGGGGTATTTTATTATGATAGTGGGTCTGGTGGATAGGGCTGTTGTCTTATGAAGATGAAAGCTTGGCTGACAGTTCGGTTTTATATATTGTCAAGGACAAAGGTATGAAAGGCCATTCCAAGCATATAACAGCTGCAGAAATGGTAACAAAATGATTGTGGCTGACTAGTTGAAGCAGGAAGACAAAAGGCCAGATTCACAGGTGTTGATATGGGAAAGTTCAACAGAAATGGGACTGAGCAGAAGCTATACATGTGGGCAGAATGTACATTCCTACAAAAATAATAAGAGCAGTACATGTGACCATGCCTTTATTTGCTGTATAGTGCCAACAGTTCTCAGACTGACCCCACAAATGCTGATGTTCTTCTATGAATGCAAAACAAAAGTGTTATGCCCTCATGCTGTATACCATGATTGGGATATATACATACACATACATACATACATACGTATGGTTTGGAGATGACATAGAGAAGCAAATATGATGCCAGCTAGAGGACAAGTCCAATTGGCTGGGCTCCAAAATCGATGATTTTAACTATGTTATTACATCTATAAACACTCCTATGCATAATGAACCATGAGTCAGCAAGTGGAAAAGAAGGTCGCAGAGCCTAAAAACAAAACAAAACAAATGAAAAAACCCAGTGATAATACTCAAGGCTATTGTAACATCTGGTAATAAAGACCACATAGCTTATTCACTCTTAGTAGTTTGTAAATGCTAATGGAGGATTTTCTTTCTAGTGCCTGGATATGCTGTAATAACAAACATTACTAATTGAATCAAGTGATCCCAAACGCTTGTTATTAAACATACATGATAATGAATGAATGAATGTAAAGGAGGACAGGCACTAGGCACATTTGGAAACAAAAAATTTCACAACACTGTAAACTTGATGTTAGATTGCTTGGGCAGCACATAGCTTTGCAGTACATCTTGTTCAGTGCTATGTTCTCCTGGGTAATGTCCAAGAGAGGACATTAGAAATTTAAGCATGTTTAAGTGCCTTTTGACTTCCTGAGACAATTAATTACTTCTGAAATTATAAGTTATCAGTCTTAATTTTCCATTGTGCTGGTTAGAGTTTTTGTCAACTTGACACAACAGAGCGTAGTACCAAGGAAGTGTCCGTGAACCCACAAAGACCAGTCAGGAGCCTAACCAGTGCAATCACACCAGGGTCTGTATTCACATGCTGTGGCTTGGGCATAACTCACTGCCGAGCCACAGGACCATTCAGGTGGAGAAAAGCCTCAAACACTCATCAGGACAAGGTTTTACAGAAAATGACAAGCAAGGGGTGAGCATTTCTAGCCTGGCAAGCATCTAATTGGGGTGCTACTGTGGCCTTTAGCATAATTGGCTGGTGCTGGGAGCCGAAGCATAAACTTAACTTCTGCTTTCCTCTTAATTGGTAGTTGTTAGTCAGGGGCAGGATTTAACCTGGAGGTGCAGATTTGTTGGGAATTAACCTGGAAACTGGTGTTAAATGCTGTATTTGTTGGGAGAGAATAATCTGGAGATGCAGGTCATGTTGGGTGTAGCCCAGATACTAGAGCTAGCCTCAGGTTTTGTTGAGAGCTAACCTGGAAAATGAAGCTAGGTACCAGCCTGTTAGTTTACTTGAGTTTAAACTTAAGTCAGGTTCCATAAGATCGAATCTGAACCTCCAAAATTTGATCTCTCAGTAGGGTTATCTGCAAAGAGGGAATCACAATTGAGAAAGGTTTTATACAATAAAATGGTCATCTTACCAAAGGCAACCTGCAGATTCAATGCAATTCCCATGAAAATTTCAACACAATTCTTTACAGATTTTGAAAGAGCAAGTCTCAACTTCAAATGGAAATTCAAAAATCTCAGGTTAGCTAAAACAATCCTGTACAAACAAAGGAACTTCAGGAGGTATTACCATTCCTGATTTCAAGCTATACTACAGAGCTATCATAATAAAATCTACATGGTACTGGTATATAAACAGACAGGTTGATCAATAGAATTGAATTGAAGACTCAGAAATAAACCTACAGACATATGTGTTTTGATTTTTGACAAAAAAGCCAAAAACCATACAGTGGAAAAAAATAAACCTTCAACAAATTGTGCAGTCTAACTGGATGTCTGCATAAGAAGAATGCAAATAGATTTGTATGTATCATTCTGCACAAAACTCCAAAGTGGACAAAAGTCCAAGTGGATCAAAGGCCTCAACATAAAACCAGATATACTAAATCTCATAGAAGAGAAAGTGGGATTAATGTTGAATAGATTGGTACAAGAGACTACTTCCTGAACAGAACACCAATAGCACAGTCACTAAGATCAAAAATTAATAAATGGGAGACTGAGAAACTAAAATGCTTCTGTAAGTCAAAGGTACCATCATTAGGACAAAACTACAGATTATAGAAAGAGAAAAGATCTTCACCAACTCTACATCTGACAGAGTACTAATACCCAAAATATATAAAGAACTAAAGAAATTAGACACCAATAAACCAAACAACTCAATTTTAAAATGGGGTACAGAGGTAAAAAGAGAATTATCAGCTAGGAGTCATAAATGGCAGAGAGGCACTTAAAGAAATGTTCAATGTCCTCAGTTATCAATGAAGTGCAAATCACATATTTCTGAGATTCCATCCTACACCCATCAGAATGTCTATGATCAAACCTCAAGTGACATCACATGCTGGCAAGGACATGGAACAAGGGGAACATTCCCCCACTGCTGGTCAGATTGCAAACTTGTACGACTATTTTGGAAATCAATTTTGCAGTTTCTCAAAATATTGGGAATTCTTCTACTTCAAGATCCAACTATAACACTCTTGGGCAGATACCCAAAGATGCTTTACCATACTACAAGGACACTTGCTCAACTATGTTCATAGCAGCTTTATTCCTATTAACCAGAAACTGGAAACAACTCATATGTCCCTCAACTGAAAATTAGATAAAGAAAATGTGTACATTTACACAATGGAATGCTACTTAGCTATTAAAAAGAAGGATATAATGGAATTTTCAGGCAATGGATGGAACTAGAAAATATTGTCCTAAATGAAAAACCAGAGACAAAAAAGACATGCATGGTATGTACTGACTTATAAGTGGATAATTAGCTATTAAGTGTAGAATAACCATGCTACAATCCACAGACTGAAAAAAGCTAACTGAGAGCTGAAGGGAGGATGCTTGAGTCTCACTCAGAAGAGGAAATTAAATAGACATTAGAAGTGTATGTAGAAAGAGAACTTAATGGCAGAGGTAGTAAGGAGGGGAACTGGGGTGGCAATCAGATATGTGGAGAGCTGAGGTGGGGGTTGAGAGGGCTGGGAGAAATAAGGGAAAACTCTGAGGGGAGCAACTCTGGGACAAACTGCAGATCTGAGAAGCTCCTGGGAGGATATAGGGGGTGAACTTAGCTAAAACTCCTGGCATGGAAGATACAGGTCCTCAAATGGTCACCTCCTGTAACTCGGCAGGAATTCCAGTGGATATATAAAGACACCCACACCCAAACCTTTGACCCCAAAAGTTCCCTACCTACACGATGTGCAAGGATAAAGATAGATATTGAGGGAATGGCCAACCAATAACTAGCCCAACTTGAGACCGACCCTATGAGAGAGAGCCAATTCCTGTGACACTATTAATGATATGCTTTCTGAAAGGAGCCTAGCACAATTGTCATCTGAGAGACTTCATCCAACAGCTGATGGAAACAGATACATAGACTCAAAGCCAAGCATTAGGAAGAGTTCATGGAGTCTATGGAAGAGTCAGAGGAAGAATTGAGGCAATAGGGATAAAGGACACCAAAAAAGACCTACAGAGCCAGCTGAACCTGGACCTGCTGAGGATCAGAGGGACTGAACCATCAACTAAAGAGCATGTATGTAGGTCTTCTACACATATGTAGCAGATGGGCAGCTTGTTCTTTATGTAGGTCTCCCCAAAATTGGAATTGTCTCTGATTCTGATTCTGTTGCTGGCTGTTGAATCGCCATCCTCTTGCTGGGTTGACTTGTGTGGCCTCAATCGGACAGGATGAACTTAGTTCTGCTGAGATTTGATGTCCCCAAATCAGGTGCTACCCAAGGAGGACTTCCCTTACGCTGAGGAGTAGGGGGAAGGTTTAGTGAAGGGAGGTGTTTGTAAGAGTGGGAATAGGAGGAGAGGAGGGATATGGGGCTGGCATCTGTATGAAAAGTAAATAAATAAATTACTGGAAAAAAAAAAGAAAAGATGAGCAAGTTATAGAGAGTAACCACTAAGCAACTGTTCTCCTTGATATTTGTCTCAGATCCTGCCTCCAGGTTTCTGCTCTTCATCAGTTCCTGTCTTGGCCTTACTCAAGGATTTATAAGCAAAATAAGCCTTTTCTTCTCCTATTTGCTTTTGGTTATAGTGTTTATCACAGTGATAGAAAGAAAACAAAGAAATTACCTAAGTGAAAAATGCCAATGCCACTTGCACACCTTCAACTGAACTTATTGAATTTCTAGAAAACATGCCTGTTAGGAAGAATCAACAAGAAAAAATATGATTTTTGTTCTAATTAAGCTTGCCTTTTATGGAAGACTTTTTTTTTAAAAAAATTAACATTTTGTAGTCTTGGAGACAGAAAAGTTTCAGAAAGTGGTGAATGAGTTAAAAAAAAATAAAGCTGTTCAAATAAATTTCTTTCTTACTATTTAGGATTGTATTTAACCTATAGAATAAGCAAAGTGGAAATTAAAATTTTCATTTGCTGTCTTAAATACTATGTTTTCAGGTACAAGACTCATTGGCTATATATACAGCTGAGGAATTATTCTCAGCTGTGTTTAGAGTATTACAAGCGGCAACCTGACAGCCTTGCCTTTTACTGAGATGGTTCAACTTTTGATCTTAAAATAATAGGAAGGCTCTATTTTCCCAGGAGTCAGTTATTTTGAGCACCAAAGAGTTCAGTGGCAGTTCAAAATGCCAACCAATTACATTTTGACTGAAAAATATGGCAAAGAATAATTTCCAAAGTTAATTGTACTTTATAAGATACAAAACAGCAGGTTTCACTAGTATAAAATCACATTTCATAGAATCCATACAACTCAAGAATTAAGAAACCAGATTACATTGAATAAGGGCATCAAGTTCACATATATTTAATGCAAAGAGAAGGCACCTGGTGTTCCATAGAACAGGCAAAGAACTTGAAGATGTTATAAAATATCTTAATCAATAGCTTTGTCTCTTTGAAAGTCATAGATTTTTCTACTTTAATTAAATTAATTAACTCTCTCTCTCTCTCTCTCTCTGTCTCTCTCTCTGTCTGTCTCTCTCTCTCTCTCTCTCTCTCTCTCTCTCTCTCTCTCTGTGTGTGTGTGTGTGTGTCTGTGTGTGTGTGTATGCCTGTGTGTGTGTGTGTGTGTGTTTGTGTGTATGTCTACTAAAGTTCACATGGTAGGGGTCACAACTTTCAGGAGTTAGTTCTCTTCCAGCTTTATGTGGGTTCTGAGTATTAAACTCAGGTCATCAGACCCCTTTGGCAAGCATCTTACTCTCGAAACCATCTTGTAGACCCCCACATCATATTTTTCTTTGAAGACGTTGTATGTAATTTCTATTAAGAGCAAATATTTCTTAAAAATTTTGGATGATTTCCTATAAAAACTAGAAGAAGCAGTCTGAGCTTCCTGCTACCCTTCTTTCCCTTCTTTGTCTGTAGATACATTATAATTTCATGAGATTCCTAAATTGATAGACAATAGCCTGAATGTGACCTGTTCAACTCTTTTCTTTGTTCTTTGGAAAAGATGCTGCAAAACCTTCTAGGTTCTCTGTGGCGAGGTCTGGCTGAAGAGCTAATTGGTTGGTGGTTAAGCCTGTCAGGAATAAGAAGCTTGTGGGTGTTCCTCAATTAGGGGATAAAGTCAGAATGTGCTGCTCAGCTTACAATTTTATTTTAATTTTCAATTATTTTAGACTACAGTGAATCTTATTTAAATCTTCAGGAATAGTATTCTATGATTTACAGTTCAATTATGAGACAAATGTCATGATGAATATAAAACATGCATAAATTCAAATCTCTGATTCTAGCCATACACTTTATTATGAAAACTCAAATATCCAAAGCAGAAATATTGGCAGTAGGATTAGACTGAAGCTCAAAAATTCTGAAGCATCCATTGTGCATTTCCAAATTGTCTCAGCCTCTGAGGAAATTGTGCTACTGTCTCTCCATGGATCCCCAAAGGACTCATTTTCATTTCTCAGAAAATTTCACATTTGGATTGTGGCCATTAAAAAAGATTTTTTTTTTTGAGCAAAAATGAGCTGATATTTCTTTAAGGAGGCCATTCAGATAGTAGACAAATGAAGCTGGCTACATCATTAGCCATCAGATACACCACAATATGAACAATATAATTCTCAGGATATTCAAAAAACAATAGTAATACCAAAAATCAATGATGACATTAAACAGTAAATTTGTCTTAGATTTGTAGTGGGAATATAAAATGTATATATGAAATCTTCAGATACTCTTGATAATGGTCTGGCATTTATCACTATTTTTTTCCTTTTTTAATTTTATTTTTTTGCTTATTCACTTTATAACCCGTCCCAGTCACCCCCTCCCACAATCCTTCCCCATCTCTTGTTTTCTGAGTACCCCCTCCTCCTGTATCCCCCACCCTGCCACTTTAAGTCTCTGAGAGGCTAGGTGCTTCCTCTCCTATTGAGGCCAGATGAGGCACCCAGCTAGAAGACCATGCTCCATATACAGGCTGCATGTTTTGGGATAGCCCCCACTCCAGATGTTTGAGACCTGCATGAAAACCAAGCTGCACATTTACAACATATGTGCAGGGAGGCCTAGGTCCAGCCCATGGAGGTAGATCTGTGTAGACTAGGTATGCTCCACGGTTGGTGATTCAGTCTCTGAGAGCTCCAAAAAAGTTTTATTGACATTTTATTTACTAGTGCTTGAAAATATGAAAATTGGGGGTGGTGAATCTTTATTATCATGTTTGAAATGAACTCTTTATACACCTTGGGTCCTTAAGGCTGTTGAATCATGTCCTTGCAAGAGAGAAGAGACAGAGACGCTGGGTCACAGAAGAAATTGAAGAGAGGCACAGGTTGGTGGGATGCATCTACAAACCCAAAGAACTACAGGACTAATCACAAATATCAGAAGGTGGCAAGAGGCAGCAAAGGATTCTGCTTTCAGTTTTCAAAGGGAGTGATGAGTATAGACTAATTTCACTAACACTTGGGAAGGCTTATTGCATTCCAAACTGTGAGAAAATTGTTTTCATTTAAAGCCATCTAGTTTGAAATACTTTATGACAAATGCTCTAGAGAATAAGGCTCACATGTACAGGGCTAGAAAGCTTAGGCAATGCTTTCCATGGTCCACTAAAACAACCACAATTGCTTATTCTTACCATAGTTCATTGCCTAACCTGATCCTATGTGCATACATGGAGTACACAACACTCTGTCCCTTTCTGCTTCATGTTCTCAGATACTGCTAAGCTTAGTGTTTCAATATTTGAACTAGTTTCAAATGTTGGCAGTGATATGCCCTATGTTAGTCTTTCTTTCAAAAAGAAAGAATCATAGGTATAAGAGTAGATAGCCAAATGAAGTATATATGTAGGCTGTCTTTAAGCCTCAGGAGTAAACCAAAGTGAGTTTATGTAATCTAGATCATTATTCGGTATGACATCACTTTGTTTTTGGTTATTACTAAATTCATCATATTATTCTGGGATAATATTTGAAGTTCAAGTGCTTAAAAATCCAGGGTTTGGGCTAAGAAGAATGGAGGATGGGAAAGCTGTGGTTGGGACATGTCATATGAGGGAAGAATAAATGAAAAAATTAAAAAGCCCTCTAGCATGTAAAAGCCAGAGGAACTATAACTTCTCTGAGTAGAGGCTTAGCCATTTAACTTAACTTTCAAAGTTTAATCTCATCAAATTTATTAACTAAATGTAACTTAGGCATAAGTTTTGCTCACCTTTATTCTGTTCCGTTTCTAGGAGTATAAAATTCATGGATTTTGTCCATATCTTTAGTGGATGTCATTTTTTTAAATTCTGGAAATCTCACAGTCCTTTGTACCTATATATGACCTTCAGTGCCACAATATAAGCCCTGTCCTTCATGCAAACCCTGCTAATTATTGTAATCAATACCAAGCCGTTGACATATTCTGATTGTGCAGCTCTTATTCTTAGCTGTCTTCTATTCCTATCTGATACCACTTTACTTGCTATAAGGAGAGGAAGTAGATGGCAAAAAGTAGGACTGTACTTTAACGATATTCTTAGATCTTTCAGATTAGGTATCTATTTTGTGAATTCACAGGGATGTTATTCTCGTCAGGGTATAGGAGAGTGAAGTGTACAGTTGGTGACAGATAAAACTGTAACTTGACGTGGTAACAAAAAAATTCAATAAATGTACTCATCCAGTTTTCAAATCCATAATCTGTATAAATCGTGGGATTCAATTTTGTAGAAAATATGTATAAATCTCAATCAGTCCTTAAAAACAGAAAAAATAGAGAGGAGTTAATAGTACTAAAACATTGACTCGTGTTTTGAATAAATATGGAGCAATTTACATCTAATCATTTTAATTCTCAGAGTAACTTTGAGATCATTATTCTCAATTTCAAAACCAGGAAACAGAGAAAATACAGAGCATCTTCAAGTGACAAGATTTGGCAAAGGTCATTATGTAATATCATTCTTCATCTTCCAGAACAGTATGTTGATGGAGAAGAGCAGAATATTTTGAGGAACAGATCTAGAGAGCACTATTGATTTATCTATGGAGGTTAAAGTTAACAGTAAAAAATAAATTATGAACAGGCAAACACCACATTCCTATGATAGGGCAATAAAAATATCTTCTCATATTGAACAGTGTTCTCCCAAACCAAGAAAGGAAAGCAGTAAGGTTGCTTCATGCAAAATATTGAAGGGTGGGAGTGGAGAAGAAACACAAAAAAGAGTTTCTATAAAAGAGTCACATCTATTCTATAAGAGTTATGTCTCCTGGAATGAGCTTTATTTCCTATGATAATTATGCTCTATAAAATAAAACTATTTAGTGGTTATCCTACAAATTAACCTCTGAACACTGATCATGAATAATCATTTATTTAATTTACTTTACTTTTTTTAAAATTCCATGATTTTTATGAGAAGACTTCAGAAAGCATCTGATTTTGACTATAAGTACTTTTGGGAATACAAAACATGAAACTTTTCCCTAATTCTTGCTGAAGGACTATTATGAAATGTTTAGATATGTCAATGACCATAAAGACATATGGTGTACAATATATCATCCATAAGAAACTTATACAAAATATTATTGAGAATTTTATACATGCATATAATATATTTAAATAAATAAATGGAACCCCTCATTTCCTTCTCTCAAATTCTTTCCCTAGATACCCTAACACTTCTCCATAGCAACTTCAAATTTTCTCTCTGTCTCTCTCTGTCTCTGTCTGTGTGTGTGTGTGTGTGTGTGTGTGTGTGTGTGTGCGTGTGTGTGTGTGTGATATCCAATTAGTTCTATCTCTACATGTGTAAATATGCAGGATCATCTGCTGGGTAACCTCTCAGGAGATGCATTCGTGAAGGACACTGACACTCACTCTCCAAGTAACCATTCATTGTCAGCGGCTGATTACTTCTAATTATTTCACATTTATTCACTTTTCAGTGGAGAATAAAGCTCATTGGCTGTACAGTAATAGCTGAGGAACATAGAGCTCACTTTCAGAGGTGCTTATTCCCTAGGTTTGGTGGCTCCCTGCACTTGTAAAGAAGATCGTGTAAACAACTGATTCACAGTGCTTCTTGGTTCAAGACATATGGATTATGAAAATAGGCCATATTTAAATAATGGTCATACTTCTCTAGACATTAGTCGTTCATTCAAAATCTGTCAATATCTAAATGCCAACTTCATTGTCCTGCTATGAAAAATAAACACACTCATTTTATTTATTTCTTTGTAGTTCTTTAAATCTGGGGCCTTGACAGACAACTTTATCACTCTGGTCCACCCCAAGTCCAGAGTTTGTATTTATAAATTCTTACGATCTGTCAATTGAAAAGCCATGCAGAAGCCACACAGTGAAATATGGTCAGAGTAAGACCTGATTACTGTGAGTCAAAAGTTATCCTCCATCTTTTCTTAATCCACAGTTTATTCCTCAAAGTTCACCAGCCATGAAATACACTAACTTCTTGTCTAAAAATTTATCTGTTTGGAAACCCAGATAGAGAACTGATAGGCAGGTTACCTCAGTTTTAAAACCCTCCAAGTTTTAGAATTTAAAGCAGATGAGGGGTGATTTCTGGAGTCTTTGAGTTAAGGCATTACTGGTAATCAAAATGTGAATTATCTGCTACATAGAGATCATAAATGAATCTGCTCTCCAAAAATGTTTGATTACAAATTAACTCATCTGAAAAGAAAATGTCTCACAGAAACGTGTGAAATAAAGGTATATAATCATGAGAGGAGATTTTAGCAAAGACTAATGGTAGTAAATGATGAAAGATTTGAGTTGGTATAGTGTATGTGAGACTCAAAATCCAGTCTAAAGAGGAAGACAAAGGTTGCCTTGATGCTATTGAAATGGCTTTTTAAAATTTCAGATACAGTTAAATAAAGAAAGACAAACATAGGAAAAGGGAGAGAGAGAGAGTGGGAGAGAGAGAAGGAGTTTGAGATGGAGTCAAGAAGAGGGAGACAAAGAGGAAAAGTGGGGAAAGAGATTGTGGAGGAAGAGAAGAATGAAAACAATACAGAAGCCAGTGATTACTAATGCACTGTGTAGGTATTACTTTCATATTTCTTTATACTAACATAACAAGATAGACTTTTGTGCCTCATTTGGCAATGGGGAATTGATATATATGTTTTAATGTGCTTATTTACCTAGTAATTGACAGAGCTGGAACTAAAATATGAGGTCGTTTTGGTAGAGTCAAATTCTACCAGAATGCCTCACTCCCTCTGTTTCATAATAACCTCTTTTATTTTCTCCCACTTGCTGACCCTGAATAAAATAGATTCTTGCTATAGAGCACTTTTTTTCTTAACCATTCTCACTGCCAAAAACCCATCACCTTGTATTAGAAGGTACTTCACTGCATGTCAGAAAGAGAAATTGCTCTTCTTTAGTTAACTATTTTTAGCACAAACTGACTACCAGGTTTATCTTAAAAGATGCTGGCACTGTTCGTGGGGCCTGGACTGCTTTGCAAATATAAATGCTAATTGTGCTGACAGCCCTCAACAAAGTGTTGCCTTTCAGTGTGGTCTAATTGGAAGGCTGATTGGAAGGTCCTGTTTCATGTAAATGTGCAAAGGAGGATTCTCAATCTCAGCCCTAATATCATTCTACTTGCTATATTTAACAGGTTTGTTTCCTTAAATAGCTCAGTTGCTTGAAAATTAATTTCCATCATGTTTACTGAAAGCAGAGAAAGAGGTTAATAAATATGAAATTCAAATAGACTTTGGATGCTCATCTATACTGAAATAATTTCTGTAGAAGTGAGTTGAAAATTGCATTGAAATTGTTCATGAAAGAGTAAACTCTCAAATTGTAAGATTTTCATAAACCTCAAATAAGCCCAAACAAAAGAGTAATGTTAATATTGAGATCTGTGGCCTACAGTGAAGACATCTTAGCTGTAATTTTAGCTCATGAAGTAAAAACAAATAAGGGACACAAATAAGGAGAAGGAGGCACTCACCACCATACACCCCTTACAAGTTCACAAGCTGGATAAATGGACTAATTAAATATGAGTGGCCTTGTCTCAGTGAGAGATCCCGCTTCAGTAAATAAAGTGGAGACTGATGTCATCCTATGGCCTCCACAAGTACATGCAATGTACACATGTTAACACTAATGTATACATACACATGTGAACACAACTACACAGATGCATCACACAGCATACACACAAGATTAGTGACAAAATGTGCATTACCTATTAAATTTTTCATATTTTGGATTTCATATATATATATATATATATATATATATATATATATATATATATAAAATGAAATATTATATTCTACCCCCAAGTTGTCCCTGTTGTCCCCATACAACTTCCTAATATCCTCCCAGCAGGCTTTCCCTCTCAATTTCATGTTCTTTTATCTTACTTATTAAGTCTAGTTACTGATGTCCATATGTATATGAGCATAAGGTGGTCCACTCAAGCTAATGCTCACATACTTAAAAAAGAATGTTCCTTCCATCTCCTACCAACTATTTGCTGCCAAGAGATCTCAGTAAGGTGTAGGATATGAAGACCATCTTCCTCATCTAAGCTGGAATTTTGGCTGAATTGGGGTTTATGCAAGCCTTGTGCAAGTAACCACACTACCATGAAGTTTTGAGAATGATGATCATCTTATGTGCGGAAGACGGCATTTAACATCACTCTTACCTATCTTCCAGGTTTTACACTTTTTTTCTGCCTCTTCTGTGAAGTTCCCTTAGCCTTGGTTGTGGAGGGTTTAATATTGAAGTCCATTTTACAGCTGAGCACTCAGCCTTTTCTTCTCAGCACACTGAGAAGTTGAGCTTCTCCCCAATAACTATTGCTTGCTGCACAAGGGGCTTTTCAGGAGGGGATACAAGCAACGAAAAATATGGATATAAACAAAAGTATGTAGAAAGAAATTTGACAGCATGGCAATTTAGCAAATTAACAATTGTAGGTTTTACCTTAGGGACTATGATGTTCTTAGCCATGAGCTATTGACCCTCATATAGAGAAGACTTCAAATCTAACCAGAAAGTGAATAGTTTTACCAAAAAATAATTATTAATTTAATTTAATTTAATTTAACTGATATAATAAAACATCAAAGCTATGCACATTCAAGGGTATATATGTTTGAATGCTGAATGCCTGTAGTTTATAATTAAGAATCAGGATAAACATGTCAGTCTTTTCAAACTATCTTTTTTTTGTTGTTTTTGTTTTAGCTAAATTTTCAAATCCAGATTCTTTCATTTTACTTTTATTTATTGGATATTTTATTTATTTACATTTCAAATGTTGTCTCCTTTCCCAGTTTCCCGTCTGCAAACCCCCTATGCCATGCCTCATTCCCTGCTTCTATGAGGGTGCTCTCCCACCACCCACTCCCACTCACTGCTCTGGCATTCCTCTACACTGGGGCATCGAGCTTTTCCAGGACCAAGGGCCTCTCCTCCCATTGATGCCAGATAAGGCCATCCTCTGCTATATATGCAGCTGGAGCTATACAAACCTGCTCAGCTCCTTCAGTCCTTTCCCTAACTCCTCCATTGAGGTGCCCATGCTCAGTTCAAAGTTTGGCTGCCAGCATCCTCATCTTTATTTGTCATGCTCTGGCAAAGCTTCACGGAAGACAGCTGTATCAGGCTCCTGTCAGCAAGCACTTCTTGTTATCCGCAGTAGTGTCTTGGTTTGGTGTCTGTATATGGGATGGATCCCCAGGTGGGGCAACATCTGGATGACCCTTCCTTCAGTCTCTGCTCTACACGTTGTCCCTGTATTTACTTTGAATGAGCCCCACGATGGGAGACTCTCACTCCAGTCACGAGGATTGCTGACACCTAGAAACTCACGAGAGACCGAACTTGCTGCAAACCACAAAAGGAGTCAGATCAGCCGGCTGAGGTTGAGACTCTCAAGAGGCCAGAGGGAGAAGGATATTTAAAGAAAGAAAACACAATGGGGGTGGGGGGTGAAGGGGAATCATAAAACATCTGCAGACAGTATCATAAAGAACAGTGGAAGGATCATGTGGGAAGCACCCTGTGTACTTATTTTTCAAGAATTTATTCTTATCTAATCATCTATCATGCAGCTAGCCTGTCCTTGGAACCCAGAGCCTAAGAACCAGATTACCTGAATTCTTGGTTCCGCCTTTTTGTGAACACAGATGGCCTGGCTTCAGCCTTTAAAGGGGGTCTCAAAAAAGTTTATTCTTTTCACCTTCAGACAGGAGCAATTCTGGGTTAAAATTTTGGAGATGAGTGGGTGGCCCCAAACTATCATTTTTTTAAGGGTAAAGCTTTCAACATTCTTTTAGTTTTAAAGAAGTGTTCACTGCAGCGTTATCATCTATACTCACTCTGCTGCTGACATGGTATGCACTCACTGATAAGCGGATGTTACTTTGTATTCAAAAGGCAACTTTTTAACTTTTTGATCAGCTCTAATTAACTAACATTCTACCCTCAATCATACAAGGTCATTTTGTTAATTTTGGGTGTTTCATATTTATTTTCTTGTTACTAGCTGGTTAATTTCTTTCTGTAGATTCATGGATAAGTCTCAGGTCTTTGTACTTAGCAAATAAGTGCTCTACCATGAGCTCTCTTGGTTTGGGGCTGAAATAGTTTTCCTATTCAACATATGAACAAAATCTTGTGATACTCTTATTTCTGCTTTTCAGTTATTCAGTTAGTGAGGACCACGATTGCCAACCATGTTGTTGCAAAGGACAGAGTTTCACAATTCAATACAATATTGAACATACAATTCAATAGCATTTTGCTATGTTTGTGAAACATTGTTTTTAATCCTCTCATGAATACATGGTCACTTATTGTTTCCATATGTGGCTATTGTGAGCAACACTTCATTGCACATGGAGTATAAATATCTCTTTGGTATTCTGATTTTAAAGTGAACATGTCCTTCATCTGCAGATGTCATTAGAAGGTGAAAAACAACTTTGTCACAGTTTTAAACATAGCTATGGAAGTTTTCTTGAGCAGTCAGCGACTATCAGTTGCTTTTGTTAGTATTACTTATGGGTCTTTGAAATTACATGACCTTGAAAATAGTGTCTTGCTTGTTTTGAATATTTTTCTATCTTTATACAATTCTTTTATTCTTACTGAAGCAGGAAAAATAATATTTATGAATTCACAGCTACTAGTGATGAATATATTTAGCTTACCGTGAATAAGACAAAAAAACTCACAAAAGTAAAGAAAAATTCAAGAAAACTATTCAATATGTTAGCCTGTACATTAGTTCTTGTTCTGTCATTTGCTAGCAAATAAATGGCTTTCAGCAAGTGAGCAAGTGATTTATCTCTATAAGCAATAATTTTCGTAACTCGTAAGAAAATAAATAAAAAGAACATGCTAACAGTCCATTTATAAAGAAGGTTTGAACAAACAAGCGTGATGGCAATTGCGTTTGCTTTTTTTTAAAACACAATGTCAGGGTTTGATATACCTGTTTTCTATATAACATTTGTATATACTTAAATACTTATTTTATTCAATACTTAGTATCCTGCTTTCTATTTTTAATATTTTGTCATTATTGCTTTACATATTAAAATTTGTTTTGTTCTATGCTGCATCCTATAAAATGAATATGACTTTATACTTCAGTCAGCAGATACAGTAAACAAGTTATAAAATTTAAAATTCTTAGTACTTCATTGCTTGCTTCAAACTGAGCCCTAGTCTCAGTAAGTATTTCTCCTTAGTCTCTGCTAATATCTTGCATGCTTGATTTCTCTGTTTCTTAATGCATTTTTCATTTTAGAATCTAGAAAAATGCACCAAAAGTCATGCATCTCAAGAAAAATAGTGTCAATGTTCTGTGGCACCTACAAGGTCTGTTAAAACCTTGTTGTTCTCTATACATATCTAAATAAAAATAAGTACACTTCTGCATCTAAGTCCATTTCTTAAAATGAGACTAAATTAAATTACAGTTTATATAGAAAAGTAAAGAGTCTTAGATTCAAGAACAGTATAAAGACAAAAGAATATTAAAGATATTACCTTTTGGTAATAATGAAATAATGGTGTATTTAAATTTAAACTTGTGATAATGGTTCATGCATGGTTTGATAGTTATATCCCCAAAATGTAGAGATTATAAACAGAATTAAAAAGTGAGTATAATATATATTGTGTGTGTGTGTGTGTGTGTGTGTGTGTGTGTTCAAACAATCAAAAGCCTTGTACTTAAGAAAGGAATGCTCTACAATACTTATATGCAAAAAAAATATGGCCTCTATCAGTACACCTAGACAACCTAGACCCTATTCACCAGGAGAGGGTTTTGAAAATACTGTTACTGTATGAATTGGAACATCATAAAATTAAAAGGAAATATGTTTACAGTTGAGTTTATGTCAGATATTATATTTTTAAAGGCCTATGTGGAAAATTTCTCTAATAAATCCATAATCATCAAATATCCTCCTAAAATTTCTATTCAAATGGCAGTAAGCAATTCAGAGAGAAATAATTCAACATAGTGCCAGGGTGATGGATATACCTCAATCTAATAGTCCAGATCAGGTCAGGACACTAATATAAAGGAGTGCACAGGACATATGCCAAAAAGAAGGTGGGGCTTCAAAATAAACGAAAGAAAAAAAAGAGAGAGAGAGAAAGATTATTATTTTCAACTGTGACCAAATCAAATTATACCATGGTCCAAAGTAAGTGGATAAAGAAAATGTTTTCTGTAAAACAGATACGAAGATGGCATCTTCCGTCCAATACAGAGCATAGGAGGAAATGAATGAAAATAATACTGAGGAGCCTGAGGAACAGTACGAGACTGAATAAATCCAGCTGTGTGTACTGAAGGAATACTTGGTGATGGAGCGGCAAATTAGACTTCTCTGTAACTGACTAGTCAAATGAACATTATAGAATAAGCATATCTCACTAGCACCCAACAAAAAACTAATAACTTCTGGATAGACAAGCCCTAGGGAAGAAATCACTATTTTGATTAGACTAAATGAACACAGTATTACACTAACTCTCAATGACTGATTGTCATGACAATAGATTAGTTCATCTCCAACTATCATCGGAAAAGTTTGTTTTCAATAGTTTATGATTGATTCACGTGTCACAACTTATCCAAAGGCAGAGAACAATAGCCAGTGGAATGCTCAGCTCCAAGTTGGCGAACTATGTTATATCCTTTCCTCCTAGCACTCAAGCTTCATTCCAAAATGGGAATAGAAATAGGAAAAGGCAGTGAATGACTATAGGGAAACTTAAACTTTGGATGTAGCAGGCTTGGTGCACATATGAAGTAAAAGCAACTGTGACACAGTGCGCAAGCTCAAGCCAGAAAGTAATCAGTAGCAAAGGGAGGTGGATGTGAAATAGCAATCTGAAAAATCTAACTCAAGTAATTGATAATAGGTCAAAAGTGAATTCAGAAAAATTAGATGAAACAATAAATTCCTAACATATACTAGGAAGACAAAAATGAATTATAAGAAACAGTATTTTTATTGTGAATAAGAATACTTTTGATAATAATATTAAAAATCATATTTTAAAAAATCAAAAGTCTTTCTTGTATATCTTTTAGGAAAACAGTTGTTTTAGGAATGGGGTCACAGGTGTGTCTTGCACATTACTAACAATCCCATGCTTAAAAGCTGTGGACGCACATGCTCTAAGAGACACAGAGAGGGTGCAAACGTCTTCCATACTTGTTCTTCAAATATGTGGCAGAATTCAAATATGGTTGTTGGTGTGCAATATATATTTAAATTACAAAACAAAATGCATAATAATATAAAATATACCATGCTTGTGTTTACACATTAGAGATAATGGCCCTCGGATGCTAATAACTACCCTATGACAGAGGTAGAAATGATGAGAAAAAGTGGGGGCACAGAATGATGATTATTCTCCTATGCTTATTTACAATATTTTTCAGTTAACAAATTTGTGTTCACCTTTAAAATATAGTGAAGAAACATTACTTTTGTCATCAAATTCTAATATAGAAAAATAAAGTATGCTGGTTATGTGACAATGCAGTTTATTTCTTTGATTAAATAAAGAATAATTTACCTGCATTTTCTAAACATTCGTATTTGAAGATATGCTCCTTGTATTTCACATTAACTTGAAAGGAAAAGTTACAAATTCAAATTTGTACATAATCATCATTATCAAATATTAAATACATCATCTATGTAAGTCTATTAATAGTAGATAGAAACTATATTCTGTGTAGACCAACATGAGAATACCGGATACCATTGAAAACTATAACAGACCTGTATTTTACATTGTAGATAATCTGTTGACCATCTGGCTAAATGCTTACCTTCTGAATTTACCCTTCCTCGTCCTCAGTCGCAACCCCCAGAACAACCATCAGCTACCTGCCAATAAATTCGGTATCCTGAAATTCACATTAATACTTTTCTTCCTTTTTTATTATATAGATCTTTTTGAATCCAGTCATTGTGCCTCTCCTGATCCACACTCCCACATTTTCTCATGCCATTCCTCCTCATCCCTGTCTCTGAGAGGATGCTGCCACACACATACCATGTCTCCCTTCTCCCTGGGGACTAAAGTCTCTCCAGGGTTAGGCAAGTCTGAGGCCAGACCAGGCAGACCTCTGCTATATATGTGCTGGGGGAACTCAGACCAGCCCGTGTTGCTGCCTGCTTGATGGCTCAGTTTCTGGGAGCTCCTAGGAGTCCAGGTTAGTTGAGACTCCTAGTCTTCCTATGGAGTCACCCTCCCCTTCAGCTTCTTTAATTCTTCCCCGAATTAGACCATAGGGGTCCCAACTTCAGTCCAACGGTTGGGTGTTAAGTATATGCCTCTTAGTCAGCTGCTGATTGGGCCTCTCAGAAGACAGCCATGCTAGGCTCATGTCTGTAAGCACTTCACAGCATCAGTAAACTGTCAGGCCATGGTGCTCCCCTCATTAGCTGGATCCCAAATTGGGCCAGTCACTGGGCCTCCTTTCCTTCAGTCTCTTCTCCATTTTTGTTGCTGCAGTTCTTTTAGACAGAAACAGTTCTGGGTCAGAAATTTGACTGTGGGTTAGTAATCTTATCTCCCCACTTGAGGCCCTGTCTATCTACTAGAGGTGGTCTCTTCGAATTCCCTCTACCCACTATTGGACATTTAGACTATGGTCACCCTCACTGACTCTTAAGAGTCTCTCACAGCCCAGGTCTCTGGCATTTTCTAGAGGGTCTCGCTACTTCCTTCCCCTGAGACTGCATATCTCCATTCATTCTGCTGCCCCTCTGGGCTTTTCTCCTGTCCCTTACCTTATACCTGATCCCCTCCCGAACTTCCCCTCCCCATCTGATCCTGTACCTAGGTCCCTCTCTCCCTCTGCTCCCCTGTGATTGTGACTATTTTCTTCTCCCTTTCTACCTGTGATTGAAGCATCTTCACTTGGGACTGTCTGCTTGTTAAACTTCTTGCAGTCTGTGGGCTATACTCTAGGTATACTGTACTTTTTGGCTAGTACCCACTTATTAGTGAGTAAATATCATGCATGTCCTTTTGGGTCTGGATTACCTCACTCAATATTATATTTTCTAGTTCCATCCATTTGCCTGCAAAATTGATGATGTTCTCATTCTTAATAGCAGAATTATATTCCATTGTGTAAATGAACCACATTTTCCGTATCCATTCTTCAGTGGGGTTTGGGGGGCATCTAGGTTGTTTCCAGCCTCTGACAATTACAAATAAGGCTGCTATGAACATAATGGAACATTTGTACTTGTGGCATGGTGAGGCATCTTTTGGATATATGCCCAAGAGTAGTACAGCTGGGTCTTCAGGTAGATCTATTTCCAATTTTCTGAGGAACAACCAGATTGATTTCCAGAGTGGTTGGACTAGTTTCCAATCCCATGAGCAGTGTACTGTTCCTCTTTTTCCACATCCTCACCAACATGTGCTATCACTTGAGTTTTTTATCTTATCCATTCTGGTTGGTGTAAGGTAAAATCTCAGGGTCATTTTGATTTGTATTTCCCTGATCATTAAGGACTTTGAACATTTCTTTAAGTGCTTCTTGACTATTCAAGATTCTTCTCTTGTGATTTTTTTGTTTTACTCTGTACCACAATTTTGAATTGGGTCATTTGGTTTTTGGAAGAAAATTTCTTGAGTTCTTTTTCTCTATCGCTTGGGAGGTAAGTGAAGATATTCTCCCGATCTGTAGGTTACTGATTTGTCCTATTGACAGTGTCTTTTGCAATCCAGAAGCTTTTCAGTTTCAGGAGGTACCATTTATCAATTGTTGATCTTAGAGCCTGACTCATTGGAGTTCTGTTCAGGAAATGTTCGCTGTTGCCAATGAGCTGGAGGTTCTTTCCTACTTTCTCTTGTATTCCTTTCAGTGTATCAGGTTTTATGTTGAGGTCCTTGATCCACTCGGACATGAGCTGTGTCCAAGGTGATAAATATGGATCTATTTTCATTTTTCAACATACAGACTGCCACTTAGACCAGTCCCATTTATTGAGGAAGCTTTTTTTTATCCAGTGTATGTTTGTGGCTTCTTTGTCAAAGATCAGATCAGGCGCTCATAACTGGTTGGGTTTATTTCTGGTTATTCAATTCTATTCCATTGATTGACCTGTCTGTCTCTGTGCCAATACCATGTGGTTTTTAATCACTATTGCTCTGTAGTACAGTGTTGGGAGCCGACTCCTAACAGAAAGCGGCTATCATCTTTGCGCCATCTCAAGCCATATACCCTGACAAGAGACTTGTTTTCTACAGCCCACAACAGCTGAGCACACTCTGATAAACATCTTGTTTTTCTCACATATCTTGTTTTGCTGTTTAGTGTCCCCAGCTGCAAGGTGCACATGGTCTCCACGCTCTAGGCGCATGTGCCCTCCACACTGCTAGCTAGGCACACATGATATCCACGCTGCAAGGCACATAACATAGTGCCTTCAGCTGTGCTTGTCCACGAGGGCAAGGCATGTAGTAAAGGGTATAAATACCCAGGATTTCCTTTCAATAAACAAGAGAGACTTGATCAGACTCTCTGTCTTGTCTCCATTCTTCGTGCCTGTTGCCCCTCCATCCCCACTCTCTCTCTTGCTAGACCCTGACCCATGGACCGGAGCAGCAGAACGGGCCAGAACAAAGTGGCGCTCAATATGAGGCAGCAAGAACTAGAGACCCAGTGAAGGACGTTACTGGAAGAAGGATCGACTGGAAATTCAGAAGTGAAACAGAGGTGATTGCTGCCGTGGAAACCTGCCATATGGAGACCAGTAGGTTATAGAAATGATAATGGGGCAAGAAATAAATCATCCTCAACTCAACTCTCTGCTTTTGTTTTGTTGTTTGCTGTTTACGTGTGTCAATTGTCTGCTTCTGTTTTGCTCTTTAAATGCTGTGTTTCATGTCCAAAAGAAAAAGAAACACATAGAATCCAAAATACGACCAAAGGTTGATGATGATTTGTCAGAGCCAGATTGTGGTGACCTAGAGGAAGAGGCAGCCAAACATTATGACCCTTAATGGCCCTCTTCCCAAAGACCCCCTCCCTGTGTGCTTCTGCCTCCAGATGCTCCCACTAGGGGAATGGTGGTTGTAGATCCCAGGAAGGAGTTACAGAACAAAATTTCTCTCCTTAACAACAAATAGAGTTAGAAAAAGAGCATCAGGACTTAATTAATCAGCTACAAAAATTAAAGACAGGGAAGGTGTCTCAAGAGGGCAAAGACAATCCCCCAGGTCCTCGAGTTCCTCAACCCGGAGTCCAAAGACAGCCCCTGTCCTCTAGTTTTAGTTCAGCCACAGATCAGCCAGAGGAGGGAGAGTCTGAAGTTTTCCCTGTATCAGAGACTAGAGACGCTCAAGGGGTTGTGTGGAGACATCACACAGGGTTTAATTCTCAAATTATTAAAGAATTGAAAAATGCAGTGTTACAATACTGCTCCCTTTACTCTTCCAACCTTAGAATCTGTTGCAGAGGAGTGGCTGACTCCTGGTGATTGGAATACTCTAGTGAGATCAGTTCTTATCGGTGGTGACCATCTTATTTGGAAATCAGAGTATCATGAGAATTGTAAAGAGACAGCTAGGAGAAACATTCAGGCAGGTAATGGTTGGTCCTTTGATGCCTTAGTAGGAGAAGGGCAATTTGCTTCTAGTGATAACCAGATGCAGTATGACCCAGGCTTATTCGCTCAAATTCAAAATGCAGCCATGAAGGTTTGGCATAAACTCCCGGTTAAAGAGAGACCCTAGTGTATCTTTAACAGCAGTCAGACAAGGGCATGATGAACAATTTTCTGACTTTGTTCATCGATTAATGACAACACCAGGGAGTATTTTTGATAATGTAGAGACAGGTGTAGATTATGTGAAACAACTTGCATATGAAAATGCCAATCCTGCCTGCCAAGTAGCCATTAGACCCTTCAGGAAAAAGACAGATCTTATTGGATATATCAGACTCTGTTCTGACATAAGGCCCTCCTACCAACAGGGCTTAGCTATGGTGGCTGTCATGCAAGGACAATCAGTAAGAGATTTTTTGGCAAGTAGAGACAAAAAGCCCTGTTTTAAATGTCACAAGCCTGGACACTTTGCAAAACATTGCAAAGCAGAAGATGAGTTAACCCAGAGACAGCCTAGAAAACAGCCTGAGCTATGCCCACTTTGCAAACCTGGAAGGCATTGGGCTAGTGAATGTAGGTCTAAGATAGATGCACAAGGAAACACCCTTTCCCATAAACCAGGGAAACGGGAACAGGGCCAGCCCCAGGCCTGGAATCAACACAAGCCAAAACAGGCTTATGGGCAGTCAGTTTCATACCAGAAAACAACAACCCCTTTCAGAACTTAGTCGAGCAACACCAGGAAGCGTAGGACTGGACCTCAGTTCTGCCACCCACACAGTATTAACCCAGAAATGAGACCTCAGGCCTTACCCACTGGACTGTTTGGACCACTCTATCCAAATGTGTTTGGCCTGATAGTGGGAAGAAGCAGTGCAACTATACAGGGACTACAAATTTTTCCTGGAGTTATAGACAGTGATTATCAAGGTGAGATTAAGGTAATGGCCAAGGCAATAGAGAATATAGTCACCATTGCTACAGGAATGAGGATAGCTCAACTATTGTTACTTCCATTGATTCCTACTAATCACAAATGTAAGAGTCCTAAAAAGAGAGGATCAAGGCTTTGGTTCCTCTGAGCATACTGGGTACAACCTATAGTTAAACAAAAACCTATGATGACAATATTGCTCAATGGGAAGGCATTCCAAGGTTGGTTGATACAGGAGCTGATGTGACGATCATCAAACAAAGTGAATAGCCAGCTGCCTGGCCTCTGACCCCAACCTTAACCAATTTAAGGGGTATTGGCCGAAGTCAAAATTCACAAAAAAGTTCTAAGGTGCTGACATGGAAAGATAAAGAAGGAAATACAGGGAATATTCAACCCTATGTCATCCCAGGCCTTCCAATTAATCTCTGGGGCCAAAATCTATTATCCCAGTTGGGATTGATTATGTGCAGCCCTAATGAAGTAATCAAGGCTCAAATGATAAACTCTGGATTTTCTCCAGGGAACGATTAGGAAAAAGTGAAGATTGGATTACTCATCCTATTGAGGTGCATGGTAACTCTGGAAGAAGAGGCTTAGGGTATTTTTGATGGGGGCTATTGATTCAGCTGCACCCCTAGGGCGTTGTGCTGATCCCATCACCTGGAAGAGGAACTCACCTGTCTGGGTGGATCAGTGGTCCCTAACCACCAAAAAATTACAAGCTGCTCAATTGCTAGTGCAAGAGCAATTACAGGCAGGATATTTATAAGAGAGTGATTCTCTCTGGAATACTCCAATATTTGTCATTAGGAAAAAGTCAGGAAAGTGGAGATTGTTGCAAGACTTGAGGGCTGTTAACTCGACCATGATTCTGATGGGAGCCTTACAATCTGGGCTGCCCACACCAGTGGCCATATCTTTAGGCTATTACAAAATAGTTATAGATTTAAAAGACTGTTTCTTTACTATCCCCTTGCATCCTAACGATAGAAAGTGCTTTGCTTTTAGTGTTCCTGCTATAAACTTTAGAGAACCTATGAAAAGACATCAATGGAAGGTCTTGCCTCAGGGTATGGGTAACAGTCCTACCTTGTGCCAAAAGTTTGTGACTTCCACCATAAAGGGTGGTAGAACCATGTGGAAGCAAATCTACATGATTCATTTCATGGATGATATTTTAGTAGCAGGAAAAGATGGAAAACAGGTGCTCCAGTGCTTTGATGGTCTTAAAACAGCTTGACAGACTGCAGGGTTACAAATAGCACCAAAAAAGATACAATTACAAAATCCATATACTTATTTAGAATTTCAGATTAATGGTCCACGTGTTATTAACAGTAAGGCCACTTGAGGACTGATTCCCTTAAGGCACTTAATGATTTTCAAAAACTATTGAGAGATACTAATTGGCTACAACCATATTTGAAACTTAAGACAGGAGAGTTGAAACCTTTGTTTGACATTCTCAAAGGAGATGCTGACCCTAAGTCTGGCAGGGCTCTAACAGAGGAGGGTAGAAAAGCCTTACAGAAGGTTGAGAGTGCTATTTCATCCCAACTTGTAACTCATATTAATTATTCTAAGCCTTTATATTTTCTTATTTTTAACACTAAATTAACTCCTACTGCAGTTTTTTGACAAACTGCACCTATATTATGGGTTCATCTTCCCTCATTCCCTACAAAGGTTCTTTATTCATACTATGCAGCTGGGTATGATTATGTTAGGCAGAGATAAACACTCAAAAATATTTTGGAAATGATCCTGATGTCATAGTACAACCCTATACAACCCATCGGGTTAATTGGCTTATGCAGAGTTTTGAAGTTTGGCCTATAGCATGTGCCTCATTTGGTGGTCAGCTAGATAATCATTATCTGCCAGACAAATTAGTTCAATTTTGTAATTGCAATGCATCTGTTTTTCCATCTCGTACTGCACATGCACCTATAAAGGAAGCATTGCTTGTTTTCACTGATGGTTCCTCATCAGGAACAGCTGCTTATGCCTTTAAGGATCAAGTAATTTCCTTTGTTACATCATCTGTGTCAGCTCAGTTGTTTAAATTACATGCTGTTATTGCTGTGTTTTAAGCATTTCCAAATCAAACCATTAATATTTACACAGATAGTTCATATATAGCTCAATCTATCCCTCTGCTAGAAACTGCTGTGCAAATAAAGCATTCCTCAGAAGCAGCCGATTTGTTTTTACAGTGCCAACAATTAATTTTGAGGAGAAAGTGTAAATTCTTTATAGGACACCTGAAAGCTCACACTGGGCTACCAAGTCCTCTCACTGAAGGAAACATCAAGGCAGATTTAGCCACTCCTGTAACCACAGTGCCTTTATCAGATCCTCCATCTAACTTAGATCAGGCCATAAAGGCTCATGAGTTAGATCACCTTAATTCTCAAACTTTAAAGGTCATGTTTAAAATTACCAGAGAACAAGCTAGACAATTTGTCAAACAATGTCAATCATGTGTTACACTTTTACCAGTTCCTCATTTGGGCGTGAATCCAAAGGGACTGATACCAAACAATCTCTGGCAAATAGATGTTACTCATAATGAATTTGGAAATCAAAAATATATACATGTACATGTGTAGATACCTACAGTGGTTTCATTTATGTGACATTACAAATTGGAGAAGCAAGCAAACATGTGATCACTCATATGCTTGCTACAATCGCTGTATTGGGTGTGCCCAAACAGATTAAGACTGACAATGGCCCTGGTTATACAAGCTCCAGTTTCCACCAATTTTGTGAAAAATTGTGAATATGACATAAAATGGGTATTCCATATAATCCACAGGGCCAAGGTATGGTAGAAAGGGCACACCAAACCATTAAATGTCAATTCAAAAAAATTAAAAATGGGGAATGGTACCCTACCAAGGGATCCCCCAGAAATATCCTTCATCACACGCTCTTTATTTTAAATTTTTAAACTTTGGATTCTGAAGAAAAATCTGCTGCAGATAGATTCTGGCATCCTAATACCAAAAATAATTTTGCAATAGTCCTCTGAAAAGACCCATTAACTGGAACCTGGAGTGGGCCAGATCCAGTGCTTATCTGGGGAAGAGGTTCTGTCTGCATATATTCCAAATGGCAGATGCTGCACACTGGCTGCCAGAGAGACTGATTAAACAAACAGACAACAATAGTGAATCCATGGAGGAGAAACCCCCTGGGAAGCATATTTTTTCTTTGTAAGAAACATGAAGATGCTTCACAATTGCCTTCAAACTGGAACAGATCAACTAGCAAACCTGACTTGGGAAGTTCTCAGTGTGAAAGAAGAATTCATCACCCGCACCTCCAGGGTGGCTCTATTAGACTCTTGATTCCCTGACTTATGATTTAGTGAGGTATATTGTTTAGACTCAAGAGAGAACCCATTACCACAGTTACTATAGTTGTTTTGGGGGTTTGAGATTGATTGGGGCAGGGACAGAGATTTCATACTTGTTTTGTTAAGATCAAAGCTATGATCAGTTCTGTACTTATATAGATTTAGATTTAGAAAGAATAGAACTATTGCATTTGTAGAATTCATTACCCTCCTTAGCTGAAATAGTGCTACAGAATAGAAGAGGCTTATACTTTTTACTCCTCCAACAGAGAGAGTTGTGTGCTTCCCTTAAAAAATAGTGTTGCTCTGAGGCAGAATGGTTTACACCAACCATTCAGGCATTGTTAAGCCTCTTGTCTCTGGGGTCCATGCTGTTCAACAGACTGATGGCTTTTGTATGACAACAGATAGATGCTATTCAAATGAAACCCATACAGATCCGTTATTACAGGCTGGAAGTAGGGGACTCTGTCATCAAGACTGACAAGGATTAACCCTTAACTTACGCGCTAAACCAGATAGTCAATGACAGGTAAGAGAACATCTCAAGACCTTTCCCCTAACTGGGATGCCTCACCATCCTAAGACAGGAGCTCAACCAATGGCTGTTCAGTATCCAGAGATGGGAAAGGGAGGCTGGGGTCCTTTGTTCCAACCTAAGACAGGCATGGTTTCCATAAGTTTTCCCAGCCTTCCCTTTTGAAAAAAATGTAAAAAGGGGGACCTGTTGGGAGCCAACTTCTAGCAGAAAGTGGCTATCATATTTGCAGTCATCTCAAGCCATATACCCTGACAAGAGACTTGTTTTCTAAAGCCCACAACAGCTGAGCACACTCTGATAAACATCTTGTTTTTCTCACATATCTTGTTTTGCTGTTTAGTGCCCCCAGCTGCAAGGTGCACGTGGTCTCCACACTGCTAGCTAGGTGGTCTCCATGCTGATAGGTGCATGTGGTCTCCACACTGCTAGCTAGACACACGTGATATCCATGCTGCTAGGCACATAACATAGTGCCTTCAGCTGTGCTTGTCCACGAGGGCAAGGCATGTGGTAAAGGGTATAAATACCCAGGATTTCCTTTCAATAAATGAGAGAGACTTGATCAGACCCTCTGTCTTGTCTCCATTCTTCGCATCTCTCACCCCTCTGTCCCCACTGTCTCTTGCTAGACCCTGACCTGCGGAGCAGCAAAAAGGGCTGGAACAGTACAGCTTGAAGTCAGGGATGGTGGTTCCTTCAGAAGTTCTTTTATTGTTGAGAATTGTTTTGGCTATCCTGGGGTTTTTGTTTTTCCATATGAAGTTGAGAATTTCTCTTTCCATGTCTATGAAGAATTGTGTTGGAATTCTGATGGGGATTGTGCTAAATCTGTAGATTGCTTCTGGTAGGATGGCCATTTTTACTATGTTAAGCCTACCATCCCATGAGCATGAGAGATCATCCCATCTTCTAAGGTCTTCTTTGATTTCTTTCTGCAAAAACATGAAATTCTTATCATACAGATCTTTCACTTGTTTCATTACAGTTATCCCAAGATATTTTATATTACTTGTAACTATTATGAAGAGTGTTGTTTCCCTATTTTCTTTCTCAGCTTGTTTATCATTTGTATAAAGGAAGGCTATTAATTTGTAAGTTAAGTTTTTATTCAGTCATTTTGCTGAAGTTGTTTATCAGCTGCAGAAGTTCTCTGTTAGAAATTTTAGGGTCACTTATAACGCATCATCCACAATTAGTGATACCTTGACTTCTTTTCTAATTTTAGACCCTTGATCTCTGTTTGTTGTCTTATTGGTCTTGCTAGAACGTTGAGTACTGTATTGAATGGATAGGAGACAGTGGGAAGACTTGTCTTATCCCCAATTTTGTGGAATTGCTTCAAATATTTCTCCATTTAATTTAATATTGCCATTGGTTTGCTGTATATTGCTTTTATTATATTTAGGTATGGGCCTTAAATTCCTAATCTCTCAAATTCATTTAACATAAAGAAGTGCTGTATTTTGTCAAATGATTTTTCAGCATCTAGTGAGTTGATCATGTGATTTTTCCCTTTGATTTTGTTTATATAATGAATTATGTTAATAGATATTCTTATATTGAATCATCCCTGCATCCCTGCTCATACTACAGATACTTCAATAAGACTGTTGAGTGTCTGGTCTTCATTTTAAGAAAATTTCTATTTTCTTTGTACTTTGTCCATATTAATTTTTCTGATTATTAAATTATGAGTTCTTTTATTATGAACTTTTATCATAGATGCACTTGAGAATACTTTTTTTTTTCATTCTATGTGTTTTCTTTTAAACACCCACTTCCATTGCTGGGAAGAAACCTTTTTTATTAACACAGTCATATTTACCTATTTGTAATTTGCCTGTGCATTTATTTCATTATTCACAGAATTATGACAAAGGCTGATGACATGAAACTTTTTCCTTCTAGAACTTTAATAGTTTTTATAATTCTTATCTTATTCCATTTCTGCCACTAGAAACATACTAGTTTTACTCTTAGTGATTTACATATAGCATAAATATATGAGTTATTACTGGTGATCTGTGAAGTCAAAAATTAAAATGAATGAAGAATCTGTGTTAGGGAAGCCTTATGCTACCTTTCAGTGCTGGCACTCTCTGCTGCATTTTTATGTAGTACAAGTGGCAAAATCCCCTTCATTCCTTCATTACAAAGACACTAATCCCATTCATGAGACCTCATCATCAAGAAGTCTAACATGTGCCGATTATTCATCTCTTCACTTTGTCAAATTAATGATAAAACTCTACCATAAAATTTCAGGGGCATATCTTGACTATAACAACATTCACATCTAAACCACTCAAAATTTAGAGATTTCAGAATAGAAAGTACTTTGAACATACTACTACCTTAGTGATTTACTATTCACTTTGATGACTTCAAAGATTTTGAAGAAAGATTTTAAAAAGAGTCTCTTAGTGCCTGCAAAATCTAAATAAAACTGTAAATCTTACAAAAGAGGTTAAGCTATAGATAAAATATTAAATTCAAAGAAAAGTTTTGATTTTTCCAAGGATCTTAGATGTGAGAAATGAGTCCTAAATATAAATATACAGCTATAAAAGACAGATTGTATTTAAAATTACAATTTGTTGCTAATCATAACTGTATACCTATTCCTGTGTGCTTCTTGTCTCAGATATGAATGTATATATGTTCTATCTTGTTTCCTGTCTAAATCTAAACCCATCTGTTTCACTCTGTGTTGCTTTTTGAGATAAAAGGCCTAGAAAACCATTATTAGGGAAACTTCCCACTTTCCAGGATTGCCCCAGGGGTTTGCTTTACAGGCAGTGTTTACAGATGGAGATGTAGTCTCCACAAAGTGATTTTTACTATTGAGATGCTGAGATGCGTGTGAACCACTCAAAACACATATTACCTTGGTCCCTACCTGAGAATATTAGGAAGCAAAAAAATATTAATATATGTCCTCAACTACAAGTATCAACTGTTATCCTCACTTTTTCTATCTATTGAGCTTATTTCTCTCTCTCATATAGCCATGCCTGCTTGAGCTTTACTATAGATAAAATATGCAACTTTTCTAAATATGCAACTTTAAAATGAAAATTTATTTTTCCATAGAAGCATAAAATCACAAGAAAAGAAGCACAGGTGATTTTTATCTTAGAGTATCAGCTTCTGACATATTTAACAATCTGCTTCTAATTATCTGAGCACAATTTTATAAAATGGAAACATGAAGTTTGAAGTGATTCATTTTGTAAAAAATCTTAAAGGTTTTTGAGCTGGTTTAATTTTTAAGTGTTTTTCTGATTTTATTTTGGTTTTTTAATCACATTTGTCAAGAATATCAAAAGTTCTCCAAAAGATCAGTGTCTAGTCTCTTTTTGGACAAATTGGGCATCAACAATAAAAAGTTGTGAACGGGCTAAATTTTAGTCTCTGTCAAGCATTATGAGGCCCTGTCGACGAAGCTTAGGCTTTGGGGTTTATATGGCCTTCTTTAAGGGATGTGACTTGAAGATCTTGAAATCTTTAAGAGCAGGTGTCCCCTTTTTTTTCCTATTTTAAAAGGAAAAAAAATTA